>JBCAUA010779820.1:0-14840 GCA_038406235.1 Peronia verruculata
CGTCCGTCCGTCCGTCCGTCCGTCCGTCCGTCCGTCCGTCCGTCCGTCCGTCCGTCCGTCCGTCCGTCCGTCCGTCTATCTGTCTACCTATCCATAATAATAGATACATATATACGTATGTGTGTGTGGTATATGTGTGCGCGTGTCATTCTGAGATCATTTTGTGAGACAATTGTCACCACATTTCTCCTTACTATACTTCCCTGTTTCTCTCTCTATGTCTCTCTGTCTATCTCATGCCTGTCCCTCTCCCTTTCGTTCTCTTCCTCTCCTTCTCTCTCTTTCCTCTCTCTCTCTCTTTCACTCTACTTCTTTAGAAAAATGATCTTCCAAAGCATGGCTCTGAAGAATAATTGATTTTCGACTAAGCAAAAACCTGGAAATCCCAGCCGGAATATTTGTACCCCCTTGCTAAAAATAGAACACCCACTGATGTTTGTTACCGCTCCACCACGAGATCTGAGAACAGTTGTCACCGATCCCGTGCGTTTTTTTATATAATTTTTCCATGTGAATGACAGTCAACAGTTTTCAGTGTTTGTACCCCCTACTAAAATAAGACAAGGATTTCCAGCCGTTGGCTTGGTCGGAACAAATTTGTTATCAAAATGTGTCAAACAAGGCCCAAACTAATACAGGTGTTTGAATACTGTGACCCCCCCAAAAAAAAGTCCGATTGAAAAGCAGGAATGCTCGGATAATCACCTCAGACCCCGCCCACTTCTTGCATACCTGTCCTGTTTGTTTACTGTCTTCACTCAGAGACCAGGGATTCCCCTAAGGAGCGGTCGGTCAGACCGGTATCTCGGTCAGTACAGGTGGATTAGGACAGTTGATAATTACGATAGGCACAAGAAAAACTAGGACAGAAAACGACGAATTATTACAGTCTGATGAAAGAATTAGAATGGTGTGATTCATAGACAGGAGTAGCCTGATTTGTAACTGGAGTTGTCTTACTCAGAGTTAAGTTGGTGTATCATATAAATAGGATCGCTCCCTAACAGAGCCAGTCAGGGAGTGAAAGGTTCTGGGCACGATAAGACACAAATAATCTAATTCTGAACTCGGATGGTTCGATCAGTAAGTACGATTGTCTAATTCAGAGATCAGTAGGGTCATTTAACATGGATAATATAACAGCTATAATTATTCAGAAAAAAAAAAGCAACAGTGCTATTGCAAGTGTAAAAATTCTGTCTCTCTCATTCTCTACCATTTTCTCTCTCTCTCTCTCTCTCTCTCTCTCTCTCGTTTTATTTCCCCCACTCTATCTCTCCTACCCTTTGTCTTCCACTCTCTCCCCCATTATCTTTCCCTCTCTCTCTCTCTCTCTCTTTCTCTCCGGATGTCCTGAAGCAGCAATGACGACCTTCAGGTCATTGTCGTTTTACTGTTTCTGTAACTGTCCGGTCTGTCAATATAATATGTGTTTGCTCTCTGTCTTCCTTGGCTCTTCTTTCCTTCTATTTTCAACACACATGGATTATCTATTTTTTCCAGCCCATTCTTCCTACTTCGCTGATGTTTAAAAATAAATAAATAAATAAATAAATAAATAAATAGACCGCCTCATTCCAATTAGTTTACGAAGTAAAGTGACCTTTCATAGTCGTCCGTTTTCAGTATGTGCGACATTGTAAATCTGGGATAAAATTTAATTTAGATCACTTCATATATTATACGTCATACCAAATAGCAATATTAAGGGTGACAGTTAAGTTATAAATACCTACATAACAACTTGGTACTTGCCCAGACCGACTGGAAAGTTAGACAGAATCAGACATAGAAAAACATTCCTAAAATGATAGGATATAATTGAAGACTCCAGTGGAAAAACCAGATAAGTTACATTTTTCTGAAAAATAAGTTATTGCCCCCACGTTATAAAGCACATCGCTAAGATTCCTTAACCAGAACAATCGTTCGGAAAAATTAAGTAAGTTCCGCTAAAAAGAGTTTTTAAAAGGCTATACATTGAAAAACTATAGTCTTATAAATTTTAATTTGTTTTTCTCTCTTTGTAGAAAATGTGACTTATCTAGTTTTTTCCACTGGAGTCTTCATTTGCTCATCAACTGTATAGCCATGTTCGGATGCTTGTAAGCAACTTCAGGCTGCTCAATAAAAATGAACGGACTTTGCTTAAAAACATAAGAATTCCACTGCAGTTCTTATAAAAGCAGCTGATGGCCTGACCCAGGACAGAAGTCAGTAAAAGATAATAGTAGCAGTTTGGTAAATGAATTGTAGGTATCATGTCTGTCGAATTTTTCCAGAGGTTTATTATTCTGTTGATGAGCATGAGATGAAGAATGTGAGGAAGAGAGACCAGGGAGGGAAATAACCGAAAAGACAAGATGGAATACCAGAATCCTCAATTGCACCTTTCCATCCTGTGATAATTCTTTCTTTTTGTTTTTCTTTCTTTTTTTTTTTTTCTTCATAAGCTCTTTCAAGGAGTTTGATCAATGCACGGTGACAATATATGACTTCGTGTTTTATCGTTACTTGATGCTTCACATTTTGTTTAACTTAGCAAGACTTTTTCTTTCCCTCAACCGCTTTTATCAAATATTCTGATATGCATACAGTAGAAACATTTCAACATGTTTTTAGTCCTGTGATCACTATTTCAGTTTTCATCTCGGTCATCAAATTTTAAGCCACACAATGTATACAATCTTATCTTCCAATCAGCCACTTTAAAAGCAATGTCTAAAGCTTGACATGACTTTACAACAATGTCCAAAGTTGGAGTCAGTTCATCACATCGCATTCTGCCGTCTCTTTGGGACACTCAATCTCGCTGAAAATTGATATTTTTATTCTTCTGGATTCACTTTGTCTTGTTTTTCCTTGATTTATCACTACAAATTAATAATATTTTGGAGGAATCTGTCGATTTCTTCTCTTTCATTTTACGCTCATCCGCACGACTAAGACTACGCTATGCCAGAGACCGCCAGTGCAAACTATTTTATTCACTTCTGGACAGGTACAAATAAACGTTTATAGTAAAGAATCTCAGGAGAGAAGAGGAGGGCAAAGTGGAAATTGCTAATTGCAAACTTGACTATAATATAACGTTACAAAACTGTCTTATGTCTGCCCTCAGTGAAGTTATCAGCTGCTGAACTCACGCCAGTAAGCTGCCCAAAGCAGTGAGTAACATCTGCCCTAATCTCCCAATAGATCCCTGACTGGAACTACTGTTTCAAACCTAACTCGTTTAGCTATATCATTTACAAATAATTGTCAGTTGTCTTTGACATTCTTATACTTAACGATCTACCTCTGGCTCATAGAATGAAATACCCCTTCAAGTTCTGGTTTCCTTAGCTGTCCTGTTTCAATACTGAGTAAATCAATAAATATAACAGGCACGATGTAGTTGTCATGAAACTTTCATAGTTAGGGAGCAGCTTTAAATTACTTGCAGACCACGGTAAAAGGTTGCTCATTTGCTGAGCGTTTACATCTTCGTATTTCCGGGCATGTCGTTCTATACCTGACTTTGGCCGAGTTTGTCTAACGTTCCAATATCTCTGGGCTGCCTGCCATGTTAGGTAGGTGTGTGTAACTGTCACTTTCCTACTCTGTTCGCTTCATCGAATTCATCGCTTTCCCTTGACACGATCTACTTTTCTGTTTCTGTGACAGTGTATGACTGAATGTGTGTATGTGTCCGATATTCACCTGTAACATGACAGGTGAAGCAGTGCCAGGCATGTAACATAATAGGTGAAGCAGTGCCAGAAATGTCCGGAATGTATTTATACTTTCTGGTTTATAGCCGCAGTGTCATACTGCTCACCTTGTCAGCCAAAGTTAGGATTTATCGGCCTCAATTTGTCAAACTGTCGTTGTAATAGCCATGGTCGCAGCTCAATTGAAAAAAAAAAAAAAAACGCCGCATAATTTATAGGAAATATTGCTTAAAGTTTACAGAATTGGAACCCTAAGAATGATAGAACTAATTTTTTTTTAAAAATGCAAGTGCTTCGCTGTTTTTACGATGACAGAAATCCGTATTCGAGGCAATGACAGTGTGGACTCATTGATTGTATGAGATGCATTATCCTGCTACTGATGTCCTTCTGAAATACAGGTTATTTGAAAAGTAACCCACATTCAAAAGAACTCTACGCTACTGTTTTTATGTTATTTTGACACTTCGAAGGTTAAATAAATCTTTCCACAATATCTCTGCATAGACGCGTCTTTGTGTCGTGACTTTTTTTTCCCCCTCACATTCACCGTGTTTCTAGGTGTATATATGGGTATGCGAAATTGACTAATTGCTCTTTTTATTCTGTGTTTGGCTGCTAAAATATGTATATATACATGTAATTTAGTGCACCATGAATGTGTCTATATGGCGTGTGTGTGTACGTCTCCTGCAATCCAGTGAGATACACTGACTGCCAAGAGAAAAGGTTGATCTACCCAGGGTGCAGGGATTTGGTCCAGGCCTTACTGCCATGTGTGGTCAAGAAAAGCCAAGTACCAGGATTAGTTCAGCCTTGTTAGCAATGATCACTGTAAGGCTGGTCAAGCGTAGCAGAAAAGAATAAGACGGAGACAAGAGAGTGAGGAAAGCAAAATATTATCTCAGCGAATGTTCTCACATAAAGAAATTGCTAGCAAGGATTTCTGTTACTGCAGGACACAGCTTGAGTTTAGACAATAGCATGGCACTAACACCGATGTGTGAGGAAGGACCAGAAATGGCCTGAAGTCAGTCATTAGGTTATTCAATAGGTATTTTCCCCCGTCAGCTGGACATGTATGTCATTATAAAGACGCTATGGAGTGTTTCATTATCGCTGTGAACAAGCTTGGTGAATATTTCTGGATCATTGCAGGATTTCTGTAATGCGAGCGCACTCAGTTATTTCTGTACACTAGTTACAATATGTTTTGTCAATTTCATTCCTCGTTTTTCTTTATTTTTTCGTTTCTTCTTTGCATTTCTCTGTCACTTGTCTCTCCTATTTACTCTCATTTCTATGTTTCCTTTTATGCTTAGTGTAATCTTAGAGTGATATGGCTTGTGCAAGAATCTTTGGATAATTCTTGTCTGTAAATCTGACTTAACTTTTACTTGTCGACCACCAAATCATCAGGATTTTGCTCTTTCACAAAGCAAAAAAAAATCGAATTAAAAGATGTAAAATTTCTTCCGTCAGTAATATGTTACTGCAGGCTCATGTTTCAGACATACATTATCAGGTATGTAGCATATAACATATCTGATCACCAAAGTCTAGAGAGAATTTTCACCTGCTTCAAGATCAACAACTCATATATATGTGGTTGCTACATGTTGAGCAATGCTAAAAGTTCACAAGCAGTATTTAATTCTATTCATTTTTGTCATTAAATTATGTTTGCCTTTTTCTTTCAGGGACCTGAGACTATAGACTTTTATATTAAGTCTGTTATTTGTGCAAATCTCGAATTCGCTGCTCAAGGATTGTGGAATACCTTTAGAATTGGAATAAGCTAGAGTGGAAGTTAACAAAGGAAGAGAAGAATTTTGAAGAAATGTCCTCTCTGGGCAGATCTGCATTGCTGGAAATCTCCAAATAGCTAAATAGCGGGTTTTAAAGATTATGTGAAGTGAGATAGAAAAAACAGCTTGGCTGACGCTGTCTTTGTGCCTTGCTTGGAAGTTGCCTTTTGACTTCAGTTGCATAAGTTGCAACATCACAGGAAATCGTTTCAAGATCAAGGCCAGGAGATTTCTGGACATTCATCGTTGACAGATTTTCCATAAGATCTTTACTAACAACCTTTTTTCGCAAACAAAATGGAAGCTTGCATTGAAGCCCTCTTCAATATTGAAGGGGAGAATGGACGGCGGAAGACGATTGAGATGATCCGGGTCCTGAAAGGGGCCATAAGCGTGTCGAAGAGCAAAACAGGGGAGGTAATTTACCAGTACAACCGCCAGTCGAAAAAAGCCCTGAGGAAACAACTGGCCAAATATGACAATGACACCAAGCGGAGCCGCTGTGACATCGAACATCAGAAGAGAGACATTCTGAGGAAATGGTCGCTGGTGTTTGGCAGACAGAGGAATTTCTGTGAGTCCATCCGGGGCTTTGATGACATGTTGGCTGAGGCCATCTTGTTGAGGGATAGACTGAAGGACGAACACGGAGATTCAGACGATGAGGATGGAGAGGTAGGTGGTGCTAGTCTTATCATTCGCACATAAATACAACATCATGGTCTTCATCTTTTTTTTTTTTTTTTTAAATAAATGTCGCGAATTTCAAAACTTGGACCGTCAATTGATAGGTTACTAAATATGTTTAAAAATTAATTTCATACCCGGAGAAAGAATATAATATGTGGAATACCGATTCAAATGATTATACGCCAATTTTTTTTTTTTTTTAGCCTGCTTTGTTTATCGTCACCATGACAGCGTCATCAAACTATCCTTTTAATCTCAAACGGAGCATAGATACTAGGCAGACGATTTCCCAACTTTCTTGTGTTGTGCATTCGTGTTCAAATAAAACTCCTATCACCGTTCTAATCTACCCTTTATCCTGATTACCACATGATCAAGCTACAACTTCAAACTACTGCCAGCTGTTCATGCCAATAGTTTTTAAATGCGTTTTCACGCAAAATGCACATTTTTCCATTCTCCAACCATGAGCTCACTCCTGAAAAAATTTATTATTGCTGTAGATATGATTGGTGATTTTTTTTTTTTTTTTAATCCCTAGTTTGCAGCTGGCAATTAATTTCTTTTCAGTAAACATCTCCGGGCTTGTTATATGAATACTTGTTTTAAATGTATATGAATGTTAGTAAAACACATGAAGACTCAAACGGAAAACCAGATCATATTTTTGTGAACAATGAGTTATTGCCCCGGCGTTATAAAGCACAGCGCTAAGATTTGTTAACCAGAACAGTAATTCGGAAATACCAGGTAAGTTTCGCTGAAAAGAGAGTTTTTAAAAGGGTATACAGTGAAAAACTGTCGACTTTTTAAACTTCAATTTCTGGTGTTCTCCCTTTGTAGAAAACATGACTTATCTGGTTTTTCCACTTGAGTCTTCGTATGTATACCATCTACTCACATGTGTCAACTTATGTGAAAGAAAACAAAAGAGAAATAAAAGAAAAAAACTCCTTTTGAAAACATTGCTCCAGCACTCTACAGCGCACCTCAAACCATTCTGCTTTAAAGAACCGATTGCCACAACCTAGCCTTTTTTTTTTTTTCAATATATTTACTGACTTCACGTACATGTAATGTTGCCCTCGCATGATAAGCAAGAGCCATAAGGCCCATGTCAGTGTAACAAAAATTTGCAATCCTTCCCTAGGATGTTTTTCTTATTGTCAAATGTTGCCCACCAGATCCAAAGTGTAATTTTTGCATGAATACGCAGTGCCTCCCTGCCAACCCCCACCCCTTCAAACAATGAAGACGATCTGCGATACCGATTGCTGTGACGAAGAGAATCAACATGCACTTTTTAAAGACTGATATTTCAGAGATATTTTTATCGCATTTGACCATTATACTGCTGTTTAGTAGTTGCATGTAGCCTACATACTGAGATCTTGATACTGTGTATACAAAATGGTGTAGATGTAGATATCATCCACTGCCACTGATGAAGAACAAGAGGTTCGAAAATACGACCAGTGACATCACTTTATTCAATTTGTAAACGTATCGATTTCTACAGATTGTTATTTGTTTCTTGTCCTGTATAATATTCGTTATCAGTGAACAGACAGTCTGAAATGTTAAATTATTTCTGTATAATGATGCAGATAATGATGGTGACGATTCTAGTTATTAAATTCTAATTGTTTTTAAACTGTACCATTTTATTTGCTTTTTTTTTTTTTTTAATCTTGAAAACCTTCTCATACACAATAAGAAATCATTCAACTAACATCTTTTGTATGAAGCAGTATCGATATATATTTTCAGCCTGTAACTTTTCCTTATCGCTCTGAAAAATAGCCAACTAGGTTCGAAACTATGGCTAGTGATACGAACTTTTTCAATATCGAGTTCTTCATATTATTGCTACTTGCTTCTATTTGGTGTACTGGTCAGGGACCCGGCTTCACTGGAAGGGGGGGGGGGGTGACGGTGGTGAAGGTGAAGAGAAAGCAGAAGAAAAGATTTGAACATGGAACGTATCTACAGATTTATGGGTTAGTTGTGCTGGGGTTCACGACAAATCAGCACGATTACGGCTATGGTGTGTCAAACACGGCAAGATACGTTTACACATCAAGGAGAAGAGAGGAAAGAAAGTGGGACAGAAGACAGGAGCAAGGAGAGAGAGAAGAGATGTCTCCCCTTAAATGTCGAGAATAGCATTCCATGGGAGACACCTTACAGATAGCTGGCTTACGCTGCCTGCAGGTGGAAGCAGAGAAACCCCGGGTCCCCGCAGGGGATACAGATTCATGGAATTATACGCTGAAAAAAACAACAATATGAGCAAATTAAAATTTCAAGGCGTGAACAAAAGAAACATGCATAATACTCACAGTTTGTTATAATCCAGAAGTAATGCGTGCACAGGACTTCTGATGACTTGAGAAAAACAGGATTTTAAATATGCCCAGTGTGTCAGTTCCTCATATACAGATTCATGGGTGTACAGAAGTGCAGCAGCCTGTTGTGCGGGAGCCTGATTTCGATCTAGATAACTTGCTTTGGCCAGCCGTGATATAAATGTCTCAGTCCACACTGATCTAGCCAGACTTGTACACTTAGTTTCGATCGAGATCTAGACTAGGTCTAGGCCTACACAATCACAAAACACATGAAACTTCTCAAGAGCTGAAGACCCAAGGAAATGACTCGAGAAAATGGAAAGGCTTGATCTAAGTGAGCTTGCCGCCCCTCCTGTGAGTACACAACTTGTCCTGACGTCATTGGTAAACACCGCTCATAGTACAAAGCCCGCTCCACGAACACGGATTACTGAGTCCACAATTTTAAGAGGGCATCCAAAATATTACACATTACGTTCTTTTTTTTAAACCGGACTGAATGCCTGAACCGGCCAACTGAACTGAGTAGAAATCAGACTGAGCGTAAACAACGGGCTGCAATTCATACCACTTCCCCTCCCCTCCCCCTCTCGTTTTATCACTCATCAATTCGCTCACACACCCTCGTGATTTTCTTATACAATTACTGTCGCACTTTAAGAGTGACGTGGAAAATAACTGGGAGGGTTTGGGGAGGGGGATAAAGTGTGTAAAGTAGACTACAGATCTTAATGCAACAATTTTATGTGCCAAATTTTATTGGCTGCATTTAGTCGTTTTGGACTCCATTAACCTTTTATGGGTTTTGTTGCTGATTCATAGATCTAGTTTAAATTTGACTAGTTGTCCGTGGACAGTAGTCTTATATTTCAGGGCATTTAAAAAAGAAAATTCCACCTCCATTTTGTTTATGCACTAGTCCATTTATATTTTCATTTTGTGTATTAAATACCCCAATGCAGTTAACCGTCTTTGTGTGTGTGTGTGTGTGTGTGTGTGTGTGTGTTTGTGTGTGTGTTTGTGTTCTAAAGACACTTCTACAAAATCATCATAATATTATACTTTATATTTAAAGATCATTCTATTTTTATGAAATGATGATGATGATGATGATGATGATGTTTGCCCCGACGGAGAGCCAAACGGGCTCGAAAATTTGGCTAGCGATATAAGTTTCTTTTATTAACTCAATTTAAAATTCCTCATATTTGTTTTCCCACTTTGTTGATGTATTTGATTAGTTGCCGGTGGACAGTCATCTTAATTTTAAGACTTTTTTTTTTTTTTTTTGGTAAAATGATGATGATGATGATGATTGTGATGATAACGCTTATTGTGTTAACATTGTCTTGATCTGAATCATTTCCAGTGTCTTCTTTCATCATAATGCAAAGTAATCAGCCAACACTGGTATTCATAAACTACCTTGGCCTCTGTCGCCTTTAAAATACGTACAAAAAACCCAAAGCTAACATTTATTAAAAAGATAAAAACATATATGAAATCCTTTATAAATGCCACTGTTATCCTACTGCTGTGAAGAAAGATACAAGGCAATCAGCTAAAAACAGCTGGTCAGCTTTTCTTCATATTATATTCCAAAGCTTTTAATGAACTAACATGGGCATAATATATAAACTATCCCACAAATCACACTACACAAATAAACAATGAAGGAACACTCACACTAATTAACTATTCCAGAAGACTTTCTACAAATCGTTCATCAAAAATGACATTAATGGAAAATTCCATATATCATACTCAAAGGCATTTTTAATTTATTATTATTATTATTATTATTTACAAAAGTGGCATTTGTAACTTATTCCAAACACCATGACGTAAAGCTATTTAGTTTTTTTTATAGTATTATTATTATTATATTATTATTATTATGTTTTTAATTCACTAAAAAGGCGTTAATGGCCTATTCCACATATTTCAGAGAAAACCTATTTATTTTTATATATATAATTATATATAAATATACCCAAAATGGCATTAAGGACGTATTCCATATACTATAGCATAAAACATTTGACTATCTCGACATCAATAAACTTTTCCAGTCCCAACACACGACATTGACAGAGGTTGAGAGGAGAAGAGTTGAGGAAGAAGAGAAGAAAAAGAAAGAACTGCGAGTGATAGAAGACCCGCGCAAGAGAAGAATCCAAGCCATGCTTAACCCTTCCAACACCACCAACTCGGAGACTGAGCTTCTGCCCAACGCCACAGGCATCCTGCCCAAAATCAACATGACAGCTGGCGGGTTGTTCCACAGTCGTAGAGGTAATGGGTTGTCTCCAGCCCTACTTGTCTCTGGGTCATCTCTTTCGAGGTTGACGTGAAATGGGTCGCCATTACTCTCTGCCCTCCACTCTTCTAATGCAATTCCTCCATAGATAGATTCGTCCAGTCCTTGATGCCATCCACCATTCTTCGCTACGCGCGCTGTCTTCCTCTCGGTCGTTTTCCCTCGATCTTCCCTTCCAGTATATCCTTACAGATGGTGTTGTGTCGCTTAATGTGTCCACAATATTGTAATTGTTTTTTTTGTTTTGTTTTGTTTTTTTTTAATTGTTGTCAGTGGTGTAGGTATTTTTGACTTTTAGCAAAGTGCAGACATCCGTGTTGGTCTCCAGTCCTACAGAATCTAGTAAAAAATATCTTTTATAGTATGTGTACTTCCTCTGAAGACCGTCACCTGTCTCGCTCAACCCGAGGAGTTTTCCAACCACCACCACTGTACCATATCGAGACAGCAGCTATGTTGTCACCAGTCATGCGTACAGAGTCATATAAAAATGTCCTTTATACTCTGTGTACCATTCTGTGACAGGAGATAGGCTATTACCTCATCAATCATACAACATCTAGTAAAAATGTCCTTTATAGCCTGTGCACCATAGTCTGTGATAGGCGCTTTGTTATCACCAATCATGCTTACAGCGATCAGTAAAAAAGGTCCCATTTATAGCCCGTGTGCCACACTGTGACATGAGCTATATTATCACCAATCATACAGCATCTAGTAAAAAATATCCTTTTATAGTCTGTGTATCATAGTGTGATGGGAGCTGTATTGCCATCAGCCATGCATACAACGACAAGTGAAAATGTCCTTTAAGATCTGTGTACCACACTGTGTCAGGAACCATATTATCATCCTTCTTATAGTCTAATTTCCAATAAAAATGCCCTTTACAGTTTGTGTACTACACTGTAACAGGAGCTATATTACCATCAATCATGAATACAACGATCAGTAAAAATGTCCTTTATAGCCTGTGCATCATATTGTGACAGGAGCTATGTTATCACAAATCATACAGCCTCTAGTAAAAATGTCCTTTATATAATCTGTGTGTCAAATTGTGATAGTAGCTATATTACCATGAATCATGCATACTACGATCAGTAAAAATGCCCCCGTTATAGCCTGTGTACCAGGTTTACTCCCTTAGTCTTAGCCTTTGTCCTTCCCCAAGACAGGGGGGCTATTTACCCATAGCTAGGGATTTTGCAACAGGATAGTACTGGGCTACGGTTTACCAGTAGCAGACAGAATATGACCTAACAACAGGTATCAGGGTACAGGCCGCGAACGACAGACTTCCACTTTCTCCTATCCTGGACACTTTTCATCTTTCCACTGTCGCCCTCCTCTCTTCAAATCATCCTCTATGAGTCTTCTCCAGGTTGTTCGTGGTCTACCCCTATTTCTCTGTCCCTGTGGGTTCCACTGAAGTGCGTGCCTTGTAGTGCTGCTCAGGATCTTTGGGCGTGCATAAACTACTTCCCTTTGAGTTTTTTTTTTAAACCCTGATATTAATAAGATTTCCATAGAGTCCACTTTCCTGCTTGACTCTGTTTGGACCCTGTTTAACTCTTTTCTGTGCCAGTTATATTATCACTCTCATGCCAAGCCCGACTGACCTGTACCTAAATTGAGAGACAATATCAACAATATATCGTCTCTTTGTTCAATGGTGGTAACTTGTATCAACGATATATCATGAATTGGCATGGAAAGAGTTAAAATAGACTCAAATGCCCATCCGTTAACGCAATCATGTGCAATATTCCACAGAATCAGAGGAAGAGGAGAAGGCAAGGTTGGAGAGAGAGGCAGAGGAAGAGAGAAAGAGAAAAGCCAAAGCCTTGCCGAGCTTTGACAAGGAGCTGATGAAAGATTATCTGAGGGAACAGAGACACATGCATGAGGACTTACTCACGAGGAACGCCTTGATGAAGATCAAATCCCAGGCGGAGAAAGATCACATTTTCTTTAAATATCGTATGAAAACCAAGTAAGTAGTGTAGTAAAAGAGCGTAATCCTATTTTATTTAGATTTGCTTGTTTGCTTCATTTGTTTGTTTGTTTTGTTTTAAGTAAGATTTTCATAATTATTCCAATAGTCTGGTACTGAGATGAGGGGAAATTTAAGTCTACATCGGAGATCGCCAGCTGGTCATTGTGATGGATGGATGGATGGATGGATGGATGAATAGGTGGATGGATGGATGGAAGAAGGAGGGAGGGAGGGATGGATGGATTGGTGGGTGATGGATGGATGAATGGATGGATGGATTGATGGATGGATGGATGGATGGATGGATGGATGGATGGATGGATGAATGAATGAATGACATCAATTATACTTATTTGAACTGCTGGACCGACAGATAGACACATGCATAGAACGAAGGATGAATGACTGACGTGGTGGATAAGAGAACGAGTGGGCTTATTTTATAAGGTTTTGAAAATTGAAGCATTATGATGGACAGATGGATAGAATGGGAACATGTCTAAGTGGATATATTAATAAGAAAGAAATCTGTAAAAGAAAAAAAATGAAAGAATGAATGATATCCAAATGGAGGAATAAACAAACAGCTGGATAACACATTAACCTAAGAGATAGGTGGATAAATCAACTATGATCTGAATATAATGTTAAAGTGTTAATCGTCCAGTTAACTTTTCTGTTCTTCAATATCCTCCCAACACAATCACCACTGACTCGCTGTCTGGTGAGCAGATTGCCTGGAAGTGCTCACAGCCTCTTACAGCAACTGGAGAACGAAAGACCTCAAGACCCAGATTCCAGAGCGCCCACTCGACAAAGCGCTCGCTCAGAGGGCGCCTTGACCAGAGGTGACACCGCGAGTAACCGGCCGGACACCAGACAAACTGGCAGGCCAGACACCAGACAAATGGGCAGACCAGACACCAGACAAACAGGCAGGCCAGAGACAAGACAAACACAAGCCTGGACGGACACCAAAAAACCTACCAGGCCACCACCATCTCGGGACCGGATGCGATCGTTGTCAAGGTAAAGACTGAGTTATGTTTCACCCGTTGCTATCGAAAATGGCATTGAAACTTTAGGAGACAGTAATTAGGTTTTAGTTTTGAACATTCTGGGGCTTTTGTTTGTCCGTTTGTTTATTTGTTGTTTGCGTGTTGTTTATGTTGTTGTTGTTTATGGGAAAGGGAAAGGGTGCAAGTTTAAGAAATCTAGAGCCGTCTATCCATCCAATCATCTATCCACTTATCTAGTCATCATTCATCTATCTGTCTAGCCATCCAGGCTATCCATCCATCCATCTATCCATCCATCCATCCACCCATCCATACATACATACATCCATTCATCCATCCATCCATCCATCCATCCATCGATCCATCCATCCATCCATCCATCCATTCATTCATCCATTAATCTATCCATTCATCCATCAATCCATCTATCTACTTCATTTTATCTGCCCATATCCATTACTATAGATCTGCCTGTAGATGCTGTGTGTGTGTGTGTGTGTGTGTGTGTGTGATTTACTTTTTCTAGATATATATATATATATATATATTTATACACACACAAATTTTCGTGAAATGGAAATTATTATACATGTATGTTTGTCTACCAAAATGAACTTTACAGCTAAATAAACTCACTCCAAGATCTCTTACCTTTTTTCTTAAATTTTGCCAGGCTATCTTCCATCATAGAAACTGTGAAGCGTAATCACTTTTCTCAGACACTGTCAGGCATTTGACATCTCCTTAAACATTATATTATTACAAGCTGGGTACCCCACGGCCTTTGTGGGAGGTTTTTTAAAATATATAGTCCTGCCACTTAAATATTTTGGCCAGCATGCCCACCTCGATGCTGATATATGTATTTTGGTTCATTAAACTGAATATTACTCAAAGAAAACGTGTTTTGAACGCGTCATGTGTCCCGCACGGAAGTGAT
>JBCAUA010779931.1:0-14840 GCA_038406235.1 Peronia verruculata
AGAACCCGCGTTTCGATCCCGGCCTGTTTTGCTCCATGAGCAGACGCCATACCCATTGAGCCACTGCGTCCCCCGTCATGGTCCCCCGCGGGGGCCCGGGGTTTATAAGTAGGTTCTCTGCTCCCACCTGTAGGCGGTGTAAGCGCACCATCGGTGGGATGTCTTTCATGGAGTGCCAACCTCGACATTCCAGGGGAGACATCTCTTCTCCCTCTCCCTGCTCCTGTCTGCTGTCCCGCTCTCTTTCCTCCCTTCTTCTTGACGTGTAAACGTATTTTACCGTGTTTGACACAATATATCCGTAATCGTGCTGATGTGCCGTTAAACCCCAACCCAAACAAACAAACAAACAAACAGTCATGAGTAATGGCCGAATAGTATTATGTATCGTAGCAGTACCAAACTTTCAGTGTGTTTTGCAATTCATATTACTTACTTGCTGGCAGTATAATAATAGCACACAATGACATGTATTCTCACTATGTGGTTTGGACTACACATTTAGGCCTGTATACTTTTGGCTCACATTATGAAACAGGCCGAGTTGTTCCTCTTGTTATTATGTTTATGTAGACTCAAGCACTGTACCGAAGCAATCAAGTTAACTTATTTTTGGGTGTGTTTTGCTGCGCATAATACATGTACTGGCATCTGGCGCTTAGCATGCGAAAGATTTCAGTATGACTGTCCTAGGTGGCTTTCTTCCGTCCGTCCCCTTTTGTCATAAACTTGACTCCTGAAGCCATAGAGCTCCAAACTCCAGCCAGACTTCTATATGTACAGGGAATTTTGTAACGGAAAAACTATCAACAGAATTTCTATGTAAGCAAGAAAAGAAAAGAAAACTGACAAAACAGTGATACATATGATTGATCCTTTTGGAGCATTGTAAAAAAGTTATCAAGTATAGGATGTAAGTTGGTGATAAGCGTTGACGTCCACCCGCACCGTTCGACACAGTTCAGTCAAATTATTCATCCTGTCAAGGATGGTCTTTTTATGCCTTTCATTCAACCTCCTGAGGGTGGTAATCTCGGCGGACATACTGTTACAGTTACAAATCAAGTGATCGTTTTGTCGTATTAATATGTTATTCTTATTGTGTGCAAGGTTAGGGTCTTTCCACTGCGGGTTGGTGTTAGTAAACTGTGGAGATGTTCCCCCCCCCCCCCTTTCCTCTTCTTTCGACATATTTTCATATGTACGGTACCTTCTTCTTGAGCTGGTTTCCATTTTTGCACCCCATCTTTAAAAAATGAATGCACAGATTACAGTGGTCCACACCGTCTTTCTCCACCAGTCAGCCCTCCTCTTTTGCTTGTTAGTTTGTCGTCACTCACTCAAAAGTATTTGGGTTCTCCGGTCTGTAATTTGTCCAGTCAGGTCAAATTGAGAGCTTCCTACTTGTCAACCTGTCAGTCTGTTTGCGTGATTTTGTGTTCTCTGATTCAGGATGGGTTAACGGTAACAGTGTATTTTATAACTTGTATTTCTGGTAGTCGTCTACTTACGATCTATGCGACGTAGGCCTACGGCTGATCGACTTTACGACCATCTGGTCGGCAGGCATCACTCTCGCTTGCCAGACGGTAGAAAAGTAAAGTGTATTTTTCATACATGTACTTTATATTTTTGTATGTTTTGCACATAATAAACGATCTGTACTGTAGTGTGCAGTATTTGACTTAAACCCTCAAAGATATAAAAATTAAAAAAAAAAATTTTTTTTCTTTTTTAAATGTCTAAAGAACGAAGATGAAATAATGAATGGAGAAAATATGACTTAAATCATACTTTATGGTGATTACAATATCATACAGTCAGATCGGTTTGCGACCAGTCATTCGTAACCAAAGGCAGTCGTAAGAGGACAACTACCTGTATTGTGTAGATGTTCTTTACATGTGTACATTGTTGGGTTTGTGCATAGCCTGTGGTTGGACATAGGTTATCTGAATGCTCATCATTGGTCAAGAGTTGTCTGATATGTGCAGAACATGTACACAGATCAACGTGTGAGTGACGGTCGTGTTAGCAATATCGAAATAGATCTATCCCATTTTCAAGTCTTTCTGATTTAAAAAGTATTTCACTTTTCATTATAGCCGTGGAGTTTACCATTGTACTAATGGTCCTTAAGTTAGTATCTTTTGGGATCCCCGGGTCCGAAAGCGTTTAAACTAAGCTGTTTTCGATGCCGGTTGTTCATGGTAGAATAAATTGGGCCACTGAACACAAGAGAATGGCTTTGCAAAGTTGCCTACTTATTAGAGTACGAATGTATGTGTAATTAAAAAAAAAAAAAAAGGAGGGCACCTGATACCTAGAGGTAGTGTCGTTAGATAGATATGGAGCGAAGTTAGCAGCATAAAGAGAGAAAATCTGTCAATTGTTATATTTATTACACGCACATGCACTTGTCAAAGTCTTGTACCGTTTTTTGGCAGGTGAAGTATTTATGAATGATGTTTTGGATTCGGTTCGTTTTGGTAGGGATATGTTAATAATAACCGACTCAGCCAACCGTTTAATTGTCAGTTGTGTGTTGATTTGGCCCATCCTTTAGTTGTATGATCTATAGTGGCTTAGTCTTTCACCTGAATTGGGTTTGTATATATCTGTTACTCGTTTGAACTGTCACAATAATAATAATAATAATTTTTAAAAAATGTAAAAAAAAAAAAAAAAATTAAAAAATTCAGGGTACAGTTTGTTGACCATCTCATTATGTTCGTACGATATACTCCTTAGTGTGCCAACCGTCTTCACATTTGGGCTGTCAATTGGTGTCTTTTCGATTATTTGGCTTAGAGTTAAATAAATAAACAAACAAATTCATCAGATTTGTCTAGCTCCTCATCACCCTGGCTGTTTATCTTGTTTTTTTGCTCACCAATTTCATGCTTTCTCTCACAAGAATTACGAGTTCGTTTCTACAGATCTATAGATATACCCCAGATGTCGAAGAATTCTTCTGTTGGTGGTACATGTACATGTATATGCACTGCAGAAAGATTTGTTGTGCTGACATGCACACTATTTGACCGTTGAATAGTTGAGATCAATTTCATCACTTTACTGTGTGCAGTAGTTAAAGAAGTCTGGTCCTATTGTAGTGAGACAAAGAGACCCGTAATAGTGAAAGAATGCAACCGACACACATTTACGCCCACTTTATCCTTGTGACAGGTGTCCCTACGGCCTTTCACCTTTGGTGACGTCATGGCGCAGTCACATGACCTGGTTACCTTATATGGCTAGTGGAGTTCTTTAGCCTTGTATAGTCAGTCGAACTGAATGAAGTCATCTGGCGCCCTACGCCAGGCGTGGGTCCCTGCCCTCCCCCGCACGTCATACTTTCTCTCACCTGTAGCTTGATTTGATGTAGCATGCGGTTACGTGGAGTGTGCACCTTTTAGCCTTATAAGGTCACTAGCGAGCGGTGATTTCATGCCACTGTTTAGTTCGATACTGACAAATCCGATTGTTTGATTAGTTTACTATTTAGTTTGCCTTGCTCTGCGGGTTACAGGTCACTGGGTATACTTTTGTGTCAAAGTCTTTAGGATTTTTTTAAAAGCCATTCCTCTTTAGGCTGAAAATATGAAATTGAGGCAAAATACTGTCCAGATACATTTGAAACATAAAAACACGAAGGGCAAGACGATTTTTGAACGAGACCCAGGCGTCATTGACACATTATGGCGACAGATCAAGTTGAAAATTTTAATAAGAGATACATAATTGAATTAAAATCAGCATATCAATACTAGCCAGGATCATGCGTAGCCTGTACGCTCCATTTCAGTGCTTGATTCCAAAGAAAGCAATTACATATCGTATTACTGGTTTCATGACATGTATTTGACATCAGGTGGTCAGGATTGTTATCCAGGTGTATCGAGAATATTATTATTAGTCTGGCAATAGGAAGATACTTGGTTGGCCTCTTTTAAAATCTTACAGAGTAACTACTTTTCTTCGTCCCTCAGCTGTCTCCGGCGAACGAATGAAAGTTAGGCCTGTGTTTCTTTTCAGGTTTTAGTGTTGTAATAAAAGTGTTGGCAGTAGAGACTGTTGACGCACAGCGTTTCCATAACGATATACTATATTCTTCCTCGTTCCAAAAGACAACAGTATATACCCAAGAGCCATATAAGCCGAGTTACTTTTGTTATACAGTGTACCTAAGCTAAAGGAGAGAATTTAAATAGTAAAGTATAACGGGAAAAGTGGCTTTGCGTTTATAAGCATGAATTTTTTATTTTTTTTTATAAAGACTGACCTCCATTTCTCCACTCTTATTGTTCATACAGAAATCTGATACGCGTGCAGGAAATAGGCACATGTATTAGTGCACTCAATACAGGAGATGAACGTGACTGGTTGTTCGACATACATGTCATTGTATTCTTCACAGTTAAAAACAAAACAAAATAAAAGAAAACAAAAACATGGTGGATTAACGTTGCATGGAGGGAAGATCTCATTATAAACAAAAAAACATTGATCTTCAGAGGCCACTAAGCTGTGAGGCTGAGGGTACAAACAACAGGGCAACAAGTGGGTCGATAGTGCTCTTTCTCCCTCTCTCTCTCTCACTCTCTGCGTGTTCTTTGTGTGTACATCATTCTATCTGATAATGTAGATAGGTATACTCGGGGAGCAGCTAAAATATGCGTGTCTTTCTGTGTGTTCTTTGTGCGTACATCTGTCTGTCTGAGAGTCGAGATGTGTTTACTCGGGGAGTATCTAAATATATCTTGCATCATCGGGGCTCTTTGTGATACAAATATGTTTATTCTAATTCAAAAGAAAGATGAATCAGACTTGTTATGTGCCCCAAAATAGCGTGTTAAATTGTGATTATAAATAGACCATTGCCGCAACGCATCGAGTAACATGGGTATTTTTCAACTATTTCCCTCACTCTCTTTTTTTTTAAAGTTGCCGTCTGTCAAACCTCATAAAATAGGATTATATCGGCTTTGAATGGGTACCCATTTAGTTTGATTAGGGTGAAAAAAAAAAAGAATTCATTTTTTTAAAATTAAAATTTACCTGGACACTGACGGTTCTTCAGTCCTTTCTTATCAGCCAAGGCTTGTTTGACATTCTGAACGGACACACAGAACATCTGAAAAATGTTGATTGTTATTCTAGAAAGCTAGAATGTCTGGTTTCTCTACCCAAGAACGCAGCGGATTAGCGACTAAAAATCTTTCCCATCCCTTGATTTGAGCCCGCCATGCTTTTACCAAGAGGCCAGACGCCCCATGGTGAATCATACTTTTTGATGTATCTTTAAATACATGTACGTGGTAGACTATGATTATATTTTGTAAACATGTCATTGCCGTAATGCACGGAGTGACACGGACATTTTCAACCTCCACCTCTCCTGCAGTTCACGTTTACGATGATCTTAACAGCCACGGAGTCTAGTCCCCTCAGACTAACGTAATGTGTTGTACGTACAGAGCACCTGGTGGCGAGTGGAGACACTATGGTCGGGAGAGAAGTCATAAAAAGACGTGTATCGTAGTTGTCGGTCATTGATCAGACCTAGGACTACTAGGAGTGTACGCAGGGTCACTGACACCCCAGTTTAGTGGGAAAGGGAACATCATGGGCGGGGGGATAACAAAATACAGGTATCTTACACCTTACATTATACACAAAATGGCCTAAAGATTTTGACTGTGTCAAACCTTTCAAACATCGAAGTGTCAAGGCGCCGATTTGTGACAAATACTGGCGTACCAGAATTGGTATTGAAATTCTTTTCCAGCCCTCACGCACATTGCCGTACTCATCCTATTACCTCACATTTAGACACAGACTGTCATTTTATAAGTTGACATACAGTATGGCATTTTGGAAATGCTGTTACTCCGGCAGGTTCTGTTTAACTTTTCATGGTTCATTTTAAAATAATTTTACGTTTTGCTCTCCTTTCGCTTTTCAGCCATCTGTGGGGCGGGTACCTGTGGGCAAATTTCAGACAATGTCTCCTTTGGTAATTTCAATGGTAAGGGTCTCGAGAACAGTGCGTATAGTTTTGGAAGTTTTTAAAATTTGCCCTGGACATTGGTTGTCCCCTCCCCTACCATTGAAACAGTCTGCAGTTATATTTTCTGCGTGTAGCACACGCTCGGGAACCCGTACAATAAAAGACTAACGTCAAGTCTAAACGATTTTACGAGAGGCAAGCACGCGACATTTATTGAGGTACTCCTTAATTTAAACAAAGATCGCTCTTTTGCATATTTTACACGTTATAATCTTATCAGGGATAAATTGGAGCACACCATTAACACTGCTTCTAGGACTATTAGAGAACGTCACCGAAGCGTGTAGATGAACTAGGGATGGAGGTGAGGTTAGCAAGCCCTTTCACAATGTAAAATACATAGGCCTACAATCCTACCTTATATCATTGTTGACGCGGTAATGCCCCCAAGGATGTTCACAAGGTCTTCAGTCTGACAACAGGGGAATTATAATAGTGATGGTGCGGACTGGTTTGAACGAGCATGGCATGCATAGCGAGGCATTATATGTATATGTTTTCAATTTTTGGTCCATAATCAGACTTGGAGTATGCATGCACAAAGGAAAGACAGGTACATGCAAACCAGTTCAGCCAATGTTGTAGAGAGCCTAGTTTCGTAGAGTTTATTATACGAAAAAGCGTTTAATTCTCAGCGTGCTGCGGACAGGATTCTTTCATTGAGGTGGCGTAGTCGTGGTGGTTTTAGAAACTTGGCTTCGTGTGTATGTTGGACAAGGAATTGTAAACGCCCACTGCAAAGAAATATGATAGCATAAAAAGGAAGAGGAATGAGCAAACATGAAGAAGGTAGTGAGGGGGGGGGGGAGGGAAGAAAAACAGCAAGTTTGAAACAAACGAAATGAGACAGAGACGACCATTGTCATTTTTATTAGCAAGATAATAACTTTAGAAATGCCAAGGATCAGTTTGGTCAAACTTCGCTCATCATTCTTTGCACTGGAATTCTTGTGGCCTACAATTAAACTATTATTGTCTCATATGTTGTGACTCATCGAGCATTCACCAATCACACAGAAACTCTTAGGGGACCAGTTCACTGGATTTGTTGCACTGAAAGATTCGGATATAGTGACACAGACACTTGTGCTAATTATGGGTGTACACATACGCATAGAGCCACAAACATCATCATATACATGTATCATAATACTGGGCATCTATATTATAGCACTCCACTACATGGACATGGACATGTGATTACTCATTCTCTTAGATAAGACCTACGTTGATAATTAACATAAATAATCACAATAATTGTATTAATGGCATAAATTTCTCTATGGGAAGCAGCTCTTGACTGCCAAGGGAAACAAGTAGGTTCCGTATTTTCTTTTTTTTTTTAAGAAAGTTGGCTTCGTGCAGGCGTTAGACAAGGAGTTGTAAATGTCCACTGCAAGAAATAGGATCACAGAAAAGGAAGAAGAATGAGTCAGCAGGAAGAAGAAGATAGTGGAAACAAAAGGGAAGAAAAAACAGCAAGTTTAAAACAAACAAAATGAGACAGAGACGACGACTAACATTTTTGTGAGGAAGCTATTAACTCTGGAGATGCCAAGGAGCCAGTTCGGCTAAGACTCGCATATCATTCTTTGCACTGGAATTCGTGTACAATTAAACAACGTGTCGAGGCAGGGTGCAAACAGTATTATCATCTCACCCCCCCCCCCCCCCCCCAAAAAGCGCTGAATGTGATGCCAGGAACAGGCATGACATGAGTCGTGCCATCATTGAACCTTTAATGAGCCAATGATGGTGTTCGTTGGCTTTTTTAAAATTAGTAAATTCTCAGTGACTATAGAAAAGCCGGTCGGGGGCTCTAATAGTTCGTTCATGAAAAAAATATCGTCAGCTTTTGAACAGATATACACAGCTTGAATGTTCGCGACTATGTGCTATAATTTATCAAGTTATATTTATAGTATACTGTATGTCTCTGACGAGCCAATTATTGTTTACATTGAAGTTTTGAGGCAGTCCTGAATGAAGATAGCCTGTTGCTGCCCTACTTGTCAGGTCACGCAGCCTCTGTCCCAGTGGTCACCTCCTGGCCATTGACAGGCACGGGCTGTCTATCTCTGTTGATATTCTGATATCTTGGCCCACGTCGTTATCAACTACGTCTCAGGCACTACAATGGGAAAATTAAGCCTGGTCCTGTTTAGGTCATTGCTCCCCATTTATAGGTCGTCATCCTCAGGAAGAGAAGTTTCTCTTCTGAAACCCAAACAGTTTTCCCCTAATACATGTATTTATTTATATTAATGAGACATTTCTCAGGTGACCATCGGAATAATTGTCGTAATTGATCCTCTCAACTATTGTTCTTAGAACAATAGAATTCGATCCATGGAAGTTCTTCTTCTTCTTCTTCTTTTTTTTTTTTAAGTGCTAAAATCACGAAAAGTGAGTTAACGCAGTATCAATATCCAGGATCAGGATCAAGCGAAGTTTCATAGAAAAGTGTTTCAGTGCTGTTTATTTGCATCTCCTCAAAGTCATGGCAGTGGTACTTGAGACAATTAGGCCTTCATCAGTCGAGATGTTTGAATCATGGCCTTCCTGTGAGTTTTTTTTAATATGATGTTGTTTTTGTCACTACGAAAATTCGGTGCATTTCGTCACTCAGATTTTCAGACACTGGCCGGAGCAGGGAAAAAATTCCGACAGTGTACATGTAATTCAGGGGCACACAGATTTCTAACGATGTCTTCAGAATTCAAAGTTTACACAGAATTGCCTAGGTGACATCTCAGTAGTACTAATGTGTCTGAAAAGCGTAAAGATGACGTAACATACATATAATACCTGACAACACAAGTTCACAGCATAGAAAAAGGTGGGAAGTCAATCATTAATCTCATTTAGCCTTAATATTCGTTGCTTCTCAACTTCCTTGCACAGTTGTACCTAGGAAGGCCAGCAGGTTGCTGATTTAGAACCCCTTTGTTCTCACTTGAAAGCTGAGAAAAGGAGTCTCCGACCCGCCTGGGTATTTTTACCACCTGTAGCCCGCCATAGCTTTTAAACAGATCGGTTTCTTCGTAAGATTACTTCAGCAATCTGCAATGAAATCAGCAACAAAGAATGGTCAGTGTTCTCTATCAAGAGTCTGGTACTATCTCAAAGTAGTGTATTCCACAAAGTTTGTATGGCTTTCATATCTTTCCGTGTTTTGAAGCCTATGCTGTTTATAATTGTGTTGTATCACTGTAGAAGATTAGGGTCTTTTATGATTTTCCTTTAAGCCCGATCTCGTGCCTTATCAAAGTACGGATGTTTAGAGAGCAGAATAATATCTCTCCTTTCATAGGACTTATTTTTTATTGAAAGATCCATCATCACTGCTACGGCCATACTGCGCAATTTCTTGTCACAAAATCGAAGTGAATATAATCTGAAGAAAAAACATGGATTCCATTGCATCCAGTTTTTCACTTCCCCGTGTCTTTGTCGTCATATGGCAAATGATTAGCTGTCGACATAGATGAGACAAATCTTACAGCTTGTGAGAAATCCAGAAAGAAGGAAAGCAACGATGGTGTTTTTATTTTTTTATTTTTTTTATTTTTAGCATGGGGAGACATGATGATACGAGAGGAGTATTGGAAGAGAACCAGCCTTTTCAGCAATCTGTCGTTGCGCTAGGAGGTTGTAATGAAAGATGCACATTATGAATACAACAATATTTACAAGTCCAACCCTGCAGGAATCTCTATCCCCCCCCCCCCCAGCTAGCTTAATCATTCCACAAATCTTAAAGCCCTGGCATAGATAATCCACCGTCTCTTTTCTTTTCAAACCAGTAGCTCACACATGTAAGTTATTTGCAAGGTGTTACTGCGATGAATACGAATCATGCCAGTGAACCGGGTTTCTAGTAGTCCAGTTCAAAAATCTTTTTCAACATTTTTGGTTCTACCCTGTCAGAGGCCGGCGTCTACAGTGTTAAAGCATCATTGCTACCATTAGAAAATTTGTTCTGCCAGGAAAGTTAAGTATGATTTCTTGAAGATAGGGTATTTTGGGGTGAAAGATCTTCTGAACTGTTTATTTTCCTCATTATTTTCACTATTTCAGTGACACCCTACCGAAATAGTATCATCTTACTAACCCAAGCCCCAACCATTACAGTATGGAGGTGATAAGTGTCTCCAAAATAGTGAAAATAATAGGAAGAATTATTATTTATTTGCCATATCACTTAAGTAGATCCTGTTTATTATCGTTTTTGTCGCCGAGACGATTGGTCACTTACGTGGTCAGTTCCATTGTGAAACTACTTTTTCAAAACGCACATTCTAACAGCAACGTTTATGGTAGTTTACATCTCGGAAACATTTTTTGTAGACGAGGAAATGTTGTCTTTCATATTTCAAACAAAAGCATGCAAATCAGCATGCTCAATGTGTTGGTTGTTAGAATTAGAGAGTCCTCGCGAAGACTTTGAACTAATGATTCAGTTATACTAATGTACTAAAGTAATGAGTAACAGGCAGACCTATATGTTTTTTCCTGTGACTTTGAACCCGATCATAAGAGGAACGGTGGGCATCATGTGATATTTATGATTATGATTCACACATTTTAGAGCCTCAAAAGGAATGATTCAGAAAAATGAGCCTTCATTTCACTTGGGCTCCGGGGCCATGTCACAAGGCAAATCATTGTGTCTGATATTAATCATTAATTTAGATATAACTTCCTGGTGCCTTGTAACATAGTGTTTTTTTTTTAATGCATCGTCAGTATCTATTACTGTATGACCCCCCGTCTTTGTGGCGCCGATTCTCCTCTGTCACGTAGTAACTTGGGAGTTAAGGACGTTTTGTCTTCCGCAATCGTGTCTGGAAGAAAGATAATGGTAGGTATTGCTCAGTAAGAACAGGAATTTCGACTCAAGGACGATCATCATCCTTGTTCCTGTTTAGAGGACACAGGCTTATATTTCGTGATCAGTTAATGCCTGAGGGTCATATATTTTGCCCCATGTTCACTCTTTGAGCTAGGGAATTACATTTTTTTTTCTGCTTTATAGCTCGTGTCATTCCATCATGCGTTGTGTTTTTGTGCAGGTTTTTGTTCACCTACTGATAATTTTGTTCCTGGTCTGTCTGTTTGTCTGTCAGTCATTTTGTCTGTCTGTCTGTGTCTGTCAGTCTGTTTGTTAGCGTGTTTGTCTGGAACATCGTTCATCTCAAACTGGCCGGCAAGACACCGAGTCCTTCATAAAAGGTCTAGATTTTCTTCAGGCAAACAGACAGTACCATACTGTACATGTAAATTTCTACAGTCCAGCTAAACAAAGATTCAGTTATGGTATATCAGTAGTTTGCAACCTCGGTGGCGACAGCTCATTGAATTGATTGAATGCAAAGTTATGCAAAGTTATCATATAATAGCCCAGCAATAGTTCCTAGGGTAGGGGATGTTTGGTTGTCTTTACTGTTTGAGCTAACACCTTTTCTTCTCCTCTTCTTAGTACCATCACCAATCTTCAGAGGTTCCGATCCCCAGCTGAGAACATATATAACTAGGATGGAATCGTCAGTTTAGCAGCCAAGAGTTTGATGTTCTTGTTATATTGTTGATCACAATGCTTCTCTGTGACCTTGTTTTGCTGAGAAACACTTGTGCACATACAGACACACACAAACGGACGCACACGCACAAATGAAACTGCGCAAGCCCATCAAATATCTTGCACTGTTTCTTTGACCCCAGAAATTTTAAAGGACCGACCGTTTGTGGGAGTACAAGTACGTCATACTTTGTTTCCAAATGGTCGCCTTTATGGAATTGCATGCTTATCTTTTACCCACCACTTTTTATGACATTAACAGTCATTTCCTGAATTCAAATATTAGGCCTATATAAATGATCAGTTACGATAGCCGGTTCTATCGGTCATGGTGTCATAATCGATTAATCGGTTGTGGTAACCGAAGTTCGATTACGTCGTCCGATCGACCATGAAACAAAAATATCCGTACCTAAAGAATTCGTGCTCGCCCACGAGCGAGTCACCCTTTCCATCTCCCTTCCCCTATTACATCAACTTTTTCCGTTGAAACAACAACAACAACAACAACAACAACAAAAAAAAAAAAAACGCCACTGATCCACTAACAATAACATGCTAAGTTTTATTCGCCATTTAACCCTTGTAGTAACATCAAGGGAACGATCTGCCGAGCCATATAACACTTTGCATACTATTATGAATCACAAAAGGTCTACAGGATATTTGTTTCATACTTGAATTGCCATGTTTGCTTCACTGTCATGAATCAGTAGCATTGTGGAAATGTTGCATTTTGTTTCTTCTAACTGTTGTATGGTCAAGGCCGTTTGAGTTGTAGGCTTCGAGGTTCCCGGCGCAATCTTGTGCACATACTTTGAATTCTCAGGTTACTAACAGCTGCTCCTTTGAATGTGACTGAAACTGACCTTAGTGCATGTCCCACATTCCCGAGGAATCTAGACAAAAAGAAAACGAAACAGAAAATGTATGAAAGAGACGATCGAGTATGACCCCATTTGAACGGATGCCAATTAATTTTTCCTCCATCCCCACGTAGCGCTACCGCCGATGTCAAAGTTTGACACGTGCTGTGCCTTTCCCAAATTAATTATGAACTGGTGAGATGATCGCCACTTTATTGGGATCATATTAAACTCGTATTTACTGAGAGTTATAGGGTAATATTTGGAATCAGACTGCACTAGAATTCGACCCCCTATCGATCTGCCAAGTCAGATTTGTGAAATATTAAGTTTCATACCCCACGTTTTTCTTAAATCTTAGTCCCGGTCAAAGGTCAAGCGAGCAAAACCCAGGCTGAGTGTGGGCGCCGGGTTTTGTCTTTTTGGTCAGAATAGACTAAGGTCAAGGCCATTACGGATGTGATGTCACACATGACAGAAAAATATTTAACCGATTCAGTACTCGATCATCGTCGGTCCTGGAGTCGATTATTCAGTTAACTGTCACGAACTTAGTCGGTCATGAACATGCCCATCAAATATATGCCGTCATAGGACCCCTGATAATCCAGCATTTACTGCTGGCAGTTTTTGGTGAAACATACAAACAAAAGTCACAGAAATGAATATTTCCGACTGAAATTCTACTTTGGTTGTGTGTACGAAGGCAGTGTACAAGGCAAGATCAGAGCAGGTTGCCTTGACCAAGGCTCACCATGAACTGGGCGGCTGGCCAAAATGAGGGTAATGGCTGGTCCAATTGGCTTAAATTGTCATCCTTGCAAAGCTGCAGTGTATGTCATTTTCTCAACCATTTTGCCCCACAGTTGCCGAGGCCATTAGCCGCACACAGTCTACAAGCTGTAATATGATGTCCATTGAGGATTTAGAAAACTCATTTCGGGGTCGATCGCAGTAAAACAAAAATAAAAACAATCCAATCCTGTGGTCTAAAATGAAGTTACAGATCTTATAAAATGGAATTGGCATAATATTATGATATATCATTCCATTTCAACTGAGAATTAGAAAACTCAGTTGTCAGCCTTTAAGATGGATTGCAGCATTGTCATTAAGAGACAGCACGTATGCTATGCCTTCGTGTAAAATGAAATTACTGATACTACAGAATGACATTTGTGTAATACATCTATAATATATTATTTCCATCGAGAATGAGAAAATTCAGATTTAGGCCTTAAGGTTGATCTGCAGTATTATAAAAAATCCGATGTAGTGAAGCATAATCATTATACATGTATTTATGAAATGTTTATTTATATATTGTTATACATTTATTGTTATACGAAGTGGAAGAACTGGTGATACGTCATGTAGTGTAAAGAAGAAAAAACTAACACACACACACACACACCTTGAATGCTTAATTGTCTTAAGTGCCTCTGTCTCTGGACAAAACATTACATCGAGATTTGAGGCAACATTGCTCACGAAATTGAATTAGAAAATTGATATATGAGACAAAATGCCTTTTAGAAAAGTCTGGAAATATGGTCAGTGTATACAGTTTTAGACATTGGTTAGCGAAAGATAATTTGACCCTGAGTGCTAACATCACCATAGTTTATTGTTTTTCCGGCGAATTTGGCATTTGAGCGTATTATCGACAGTTTGGCGTTCAGGAATCAGAGGTCGAATTTAGTCAGACAGTCCCTGTCTAGCTTAACACCAACAGCTGCTATCCCTGCCATCCTAACACGCCCGCTGGTTAGGCTGCTTTCGACCAACATTCTTTAATGCCAGGGTTGTAATTTATCCAGCTGTCATTGTACCACCTGGATCAAGTGGCCGGCCACTTACCTCGGTGTGAGGGCAGGATGATTGTGACCCATAGTCTTGTCCACTGCGTTTGTCGGTGTCGTTTAACCTCTGAATGGCGTCCGAGTTGCACACTAGTACACTGCTAATACTGATGCACTCACAGGCTGTAATATTTTCAGAGACAATGAGACGGACTTTATAACTGTGGAAGACAATCAAGCAAAATCAGCCACGTATTATAAAATCTTTCTTTCTTTCTTTCTTTCTTTCTTTCTTTCTTTCTTTCTTTCTTTCTTTCTTTCTTTCTTTGTTTCTTTTTCTTTGTTTCTTTCTTTCTCTTTCTTTCTTTCTTTCTTTCTTTCTTTCTTTCTTTCTTTCTTTCTTTCTTTACAAATTTCTTTCTCTCTGTTATCGAATCACCAAGACTTAAATTTATTATCACCGATTTGTCCCCCCCCCCCCAACCTCCTCTCCCCCTCCGTTCCCCAACACGATAAGG
>JBCAUA010780042.1:0-29504 GCA_038406235.1 Peronia verruculata
AGTGGAGGGGGATGATGGCCAGATCAGCAGCGGTGCCCCGACGGTCGACAAGACTACGGGAGATGTAGATGTAGATGAGTAGAACAGTTTGTCAGATGTCCCGTGGATTGAACGGTACTTGGCTTTTGCATTGGCCCAACACCCTTCTATGTGGTTTGTGTGAACAGTGGGATCATTTGGGTCCACAAAATGGAGGGAATGATTGACTGTAAAGTGATTTGGAATTTGGTTGCATGCTGTCCACTGGTCTGTGATTACTTGGGTACCGGGAGCGATGTGCCGCTGGATTAGGTGGAGCGATGTTGCTGCCGACCTGTCATCGACAGGAATGAGGACAAATTGGTGTGTTTCTCTTTCAATAATGCCGAGAATCCAATGACCTTCCCTGTATGCTCCTTGATGATATTTCCTGTGCATAAATTTGCTCTCATCCATCTCTACAGTTTTATTTTGACCTCCGAGCTGTACTGGATGATCTATAAGATACTGAGCACAGATACATATATCTCTAATAAAATTGTGCCAGTCTATGACACTCACACCGGTTTCCTCGCAGACAAAATGCTGGCTTTCATCCACAAACCAAACAACTGTGTGAGACTCAGATGAGATAAAAAAAAGAACCAGCCCTCAAATGTCTTTGTCTCGGACAACATTTACACAACCAGGCATATCCATCAACGAATGTGGCACCTTGACGCTGCTGGAAGGACATAAGCACATCACAGTTTGGGCACGCGAAAGTATTGGCAATCAAACAATGTTCTGCTAGCCAATGAATGCAATCCAAATTGTTTGCAGTAAGAATGGCTAATTCCCGATAAGTTATAATAAGATTTTGAAGGTTTGTCACAGGTAAACGCACTTAAACGATCCTGGTTGGTGCGGCAGGTCGTCCACGTCTAGTAGCCATTTCCAAGAAAAGTGCGTGAGAAAACTTTCTGGTCTCCTGCTACATAACACTAGTATCGGAATTTAACGCGGAAATCTTAACAATCGCTGACTTCTGAATGTTTTATTTTTACTGGTAACCAGGCTTTGGGATGTGTTTATTTGTGTTGAAAAAATTTCAATGTAAACTGCAGACTTTCACCCACAGGCCACAAATAAGTGCCATGAGATAGCATTTATCGGTATTGACTGTAAAGTTAACTCTGGAACTATGACCCAAGAGCTACAAAGTGCTGTGGTGCATGCTGCCGAGCTTGTCACTCTGGATCACTGGAGCAAGTACTTTGCCTCAAGGTGTTTGTTTTGACTATAGAGACTCTGCCTTTGCTTTAGAGTGTTGGAGTACAAGATGTCTACATCGACCAACTTATTGACCAATGTCTCCCTCTAATCCCTCCTATAGTTATGCCTGGTAATAGCTCACATTCTCTAGGCTGCATATGGTGTAGATGAAAAAAGAAAAGAAACTAGCATCGTAGGAAGATCTATACTTCATATATATATAAAAAAAATGTAATATCTCTAATTTCTGTTTGTAGTTGAGCGTGATCCTAGAAAGCGGAGAGTCAAACCTGTGGCTACTGATCAAGTGCAGGTTTTTGGAGGTCTGGAAGACAGTGAAGAAGACAGTGATTTTGATATCAAGAAACATTCCCTAGGTGAGCTGGTTTATGTTAGAATTCGTTAGAAAATTTTATGCAAAGACATCAGATCAGATGGAGTCAGACTATACCAAACCAGCATGAATTTTTAGAACAGATTTGAAAATAATTGTCTTACTGGTATGGTAATGAAAGAATTTACATGAATCTGTGCAGGATGAATTTTTCAGTCATAAAGTTTATTCACTAGAGCTGATAGTGCACGGCACAGGGTCAAAGGAGTCAAATAATATCACCAGATTTGTCTTCTATTGTTTTGACTTTGTCTGTTTTAGTTTGTTTAAATTTTTACAATGAGAGAAGTAAATTTGAGAATTGGTACATTAAAGCGCTGATATTTTATTAACACATTTCCTTGTGAAATATCAGGTGAACTCTGTATATTGGCAGATGGAAGATTTATCATTAAAAGAAGGTTACAGTTGTTTTCTAACAAAATAGCTTTCAGAGGTATCATTTCAATGATTATGGGATGTGAAAAAGAGTAAGAAAATGAGACTCTTACAGTGAAGAAATGAATATTAATGTGATATAAATAGACATGTCATAAAACCAACAATAAATCGTAACAAGTTGATATCAATTTGGAGAAATCTATATTATAAAAATGCAAAAGGCTTATAGACTCGAAAACTGCTGAAAAGATCGATATGAAATTTGGCACATGACATTATTAATATTGCATATGGATCTGTGTTTCTATGTTGTACATAAACATGAAAAAAGCTTATTATCTTTGATGTTATTCTTAAAATGCGATAACAATTGAATAATAAACTCGAGAGGCTGCTTAATCTGAATTGTACGATGGTGGAATGGGAGGGAGAGGCAAGTGGTAGTGTGGTGAATTGCAACCCACAGCACAATACGCTCAGTCTGATTTCTCTCTAGTCAGTTCAGTTGTTGATGGAGTGACCCAATTAAAAAGAAAAAGAATGTTCTTGTATGCCCCCCTCCAATCCCTTACTTTTGCAATACTAACTTAGTGTTTTTCTTTACTGTGTTTAAAATTTTAGTCGTGATATTGTCCAATAACCATTTGCTTCTTTCATGCCTTTTGTTTGGTTCAGTTTCTTTGGTGCTCTTAATTTACATTTTGCACACAGCTCCTTCTATCCCCATCATTCATTGGACAATAATTTTTGCTGTTTTTCTAACTATTTATATGTAAGTTGTCATCCAAAACAAAATTCTTGCTTCAGTAATCCCCATTCGTAGAGCGGGTTTTTGTCCTAATCTAATAATTAATACATGCACATTATAATTATAATCCAGTTATCTTTTTATGTTTAACTGTATTGTTTCACTTTTTGTAATTTGTATCGGCAGGCAACGATGAAAGTCCGGGTGATGGGAGCAATGATGACAGTAATGAAGAGGAGGATGATGATGAAGAAGATGATAATGATAGTGATGATGAGGAGACTGATGAGGAGGATGACGAAGATGACAAAAGAATGAACATGAATATAAGTCACAGTAAAGGAAGTGATAATGGACATGAAAGCAAGGCTGTTGATGAAGATCGTGAAAGTGATGATGAGGAAGACGAAATGGAATCTGAAAGTGACCAGGAAGATGGTGAAGAAGAAACAGATGAAGAGGAAGAAGATGACGATGTTGAAGAAGAGGATGGGGAAGAAGATGGAGACAGTGAGACACAAAGCCCAGAGATCAAAGGTATGTGTCTAAACATCATTTTCCAGTTCTGGCAGGCTGAGTAAAGGCCAGCTGGAACATGAACAAAGACCTGACAGGATGTCATAACTTTTGCGCCCAGGGCAAATGAGTGGGAAGATGTGTTGGTAATTTCAAGATACAGCCGTTTTCAACTGTTTTTCAACTGAGGTACAAACATTTTTTATCTTTTTTTTCCACAAAATGAAAACAAAATTCAATCTTTTCTAACCTGAGGGGAAAAAAAAAAATTGGTGTCTGAGTCAGAAAATAATTAAAAATGGCCGTAACTCAGAATCGCCTGACGTGACTTCCAACTCATTTGTTCTGGGGGCAAGATATATATTAGTGGCCTTATAATGTATACTAGATGGGTATCTTGCATCTGTTAATGGCATCCATCCATCCACCCATCCATCCATTAATCTAGCCATTGATCCATTCATGCAATAATCCATCCATCTATCCATTAATCCATCACTCAATAGCAATATTAATCAAAGTGGTACAGGTGCACAATAATAAACTGTCCCAGCATTGAAAATTACCTCTTATGCTTGAGATAGTTTGTTATGTCTATTGAAGAAAATACTTTGTTCTGAAGCAGGCACTAGTTACTTAATATTATGATTCAGATGTCACTTTGAATTGAAAAACATAATTTTTCTTCTATGACATTAACATCATAATCTAAAGGAGATGATTACTGTTTCATTTTTCTGTTTTCCTCCAGGTCTTGAGCATGTGTGGAACATGATTGACAGTGACGAAGATGATGAAGACTATGTCCCAAAGAAAAAAAGGAAGAAGACACAGAAGAATGAGGAGAAACCGCAGCCTGTTATGGTTAGTACAGACTTGCAATGAACAGAGGCAGCACAATGGGAGGCAGTTCGTATCGTGTCTGATTTGAATGAATTGAAGGACCAGAAAGATAAGATTGCAGACTTATATAAAGTTATGACTAAATGTCTTGCGCTCAGGACAAATGAGTTGGAAGTTGCACCATGTGATTTTTAGTTGTAGCCGTTCTTGACCATTTTTTATTTTTTTCTGACTGGGATACCAAATTTTTTATATTTTTTTTTTTTTTCAGGTTAATAAAGTTTGTCATTTTGTGAAACCAAAAACAAAGAAATGTAGTATCTGAGTCGGAAAGTACTTAAAACAACTGAAAACGGGTGTAGATCTTTATTGCCTCTGCGACTTCAGAGTAATTTGCCCTCGTCACGAGACAGTGGCAGAAAGACTAGGGCTAGAGAATTACACTGAGTGATTTATCAATTTTGTCTTCATTTGCCTGTCCCTTTCAGTCAGTGAACTGCTGCCTGTCTATCTGGTAGGAATTGTTTTTGACTAACCCTGTTATTTCCTCTTACCAAACACAAGCAGTATAAAAAGGAAAAAAAATCATTTTCTCCTTGTCATTTGTTAGATAAATCACCAAAAAAAAAAAAAGATATAATTTTGTGATAAGATAAAAACAATTTCCAGGAAGTTTTCTTAATTTTTCATGGTGTAAATTTTGACAAATACTGTGAAAATGATTTATACTTTTACCCTTCACTAAATTAATTCAGCATCCATTGTATCTGGGTTAAAGTAAAATTTTTGGAGTCTTTGGTGGAAATTCCTGCTAAATGTTGACAGTAGGTTGGCACAAATATTCTCATACCTTGTCTCAGAAAAAAAGACGTAAAGAAAATAACAAATGACTTGCCAGTGGACATCAAGTAAAATATTGTTCTTGCAGTTTGATAAAAGATTGTCAGTGATTTGAAATAACAAATATGCTCCGCAGGTTAAATATAACTGATATTGAGTTTTTAATGAAATCATTGATTTGAAAAATACACTGTTGTACACTCCATGATGAGCAGAAAACCCGCACGATTGCTGGGTGCAGAATGTAAAATTGACTCCAGTACCAGTTGTCAATGTTTGACAAAAAATAGTAAATGATTAATAGGTTGTATTTCATTACAATTTTTTATTTTTTTTTTTTAATTGCCAGAAAAAATGCCAGAAAAAAAAAATAAATAATTGATTTGAAGTTTTATTTATTTATTGTGGGTCATGGGAAAAAAATTTGAGGACACTTTTTTAAACCACTTTTCAAATTTTGTGATCATCCAGAAGGGAAAAGTGAAGGCCAAGAAGTCTACAGATGGCCAAGTCAGCGCTGAGGTCAAGGGCAGTCAAGGTGGTTTGCCAGAGGCTGTGCCTCAGGGCAGGATCAAGGTCATTGTGTGCTGTGTGTGTCTCTCTGATCGCAGGTAAACAGACATGCAATTCCATTCAACATTATGAATATAGATATTTATACAGTGGTCTCCACCCAAGAACCTGCTGCCTAAGAGCCTAGTCTGCCTAAAAGATTTTTGCATCATATTTTACCTGCCCAAGAACCTGGTCTCAAATAAAAAATCCAAGAGCCCGGGGCTGGGCGAGGACTCCTGGTGTAATTTTACATCAAATTGTGACATTGTCCATTTGAGAGAGACTCACAGCACAAGGTTTACAGTAAAATGCTAGGAAGTGGAGGGAAGAGGGATATAAAGAGGTGGAGTGGTTGGGGAATTTATGGCTGTTTTGTTAGGCCAGACGAGGACCAGCGCATAACCATTTCTTTATCTGTCAGCATTTAAAATAGCTCCCGTGGTTGGTTCTGTGCATATGAAGGAATGAGATTAGCCTCCTGGCTTATTAAGTTGTTTTCTTACTTCGATCGGTATTTGCTGATTTTAGACACTTGAATCAGTCTTGCAGTTATCCGTGGGCAACAAGCCGTATCATGATTTCATACAACAATGATATCCTCACTTGAAATTCACACAACCTTTGAAGGAAGTTAGGCATAGTTGATGAAATTTAAACTGAAAAAGGTCTTATTACAACATACATACACATGATGGAGAAAGCTGTTCTTATTCACATAGAAACAGATCTTTAACCAGTGTAGTGATCGTCTAATGACAGCAGTCAAGACAGTGGTTAGGTGGGTTCTGTAACTTTTCAGTCCACCTGACAGCCCATGCCAAAGAGCCTGCTTTTTTTAGTTTCACATGGCGACAGGATTTTTGGGTTGAGATCTTTGTATACCTTTAGATGAGCTTAATGAACAAATAAAATGTATCAAAAAATGTATCACCTGTAATAAGTTTCAAGAAATTTCATATGGATGGGATCAACTGTGAGCGAATCACTACTTCCAAATTTGATTTTGAATTTCCTGTTACACAGGCACACAGTTTATTATTATTTTTTTTTATTTTCGATAGGTTTTATGCAATGGCCTATATTTCCTGCAAAGTTCCATGAATATTGTTGTTTTGAAAAGAGGTGAATCTCCGTCACTGCCACAGCTAGTATCCATTTTGTGATATTTTGAAGCTCTAATTTCTCTCTCGGTCTGTCTCTCTTTTTTATTTTAATATGTTTATATATGACACATATATATATATCCTCCCTGTATATTGCTTTCTTTTATTGTTAATTGTAGCTCTTTTTTTTTTTCCCCCTATAATATGTTGCTCTGTTTGGTTTCTGCCCCACAGTGCTGATGATGACGAAATTGTGGAATGTGACAACTGTGGAATTTCTGTACATGAAGGTAATGGACTTCAGAAGTTTGTTTTTTATATTACATTGTAGGCGTGTGATTTCCTCAGTTTCAGTGGCTCTGTGCAAGTTATATTGTTTTGTTAAACTGTCCTGTCAGCGTAATTGAATGTTTTAGGTATGCAGTATTGTAATATTTCAAATAGCTGGATCTATTTCTTATGTCCTCAGTTGTAGAGGTTTGCATGTAAGAGTATTACCCACAATCTCTGTTGCACTTATTCAGAGGTAAATGTCACAGAACTCTTATGTGTGTTTTTTCTGTCTCAGGTTGTTATGGCATCAGTGAGAGTCACTCGACAGCCAGCACTGAATCCTCTGCCAGCACAGAGCCCTGGTTTTGTGATGCCTGCAAAGCCAGTGCCAAACCTGTAAGTCAGGTTATATTTTAACTGAATGATTATTTGTTTCAGCATATCTGTAAGGGGTGAACAAAAAAAAAGAGGGGGGAGGGGGTAACTGCTATCAAAATACTAGTTGTTGGTGTCATTGGTGCTGGTTTTACTCTTAAATGTAAAAAAAAAAAACAAATAATATAACTGCCTCATGTTATTGGTTGGCCATTATCTTATGATAGCAGCAGTAAATGTGCACAGAGGATTCAAAACTTGTTTGTTGCTATGCACAATTGTAAGTGAGCAGTCAACCATTATAGTGAATGACTAGTCATTATTTAGCTGGTTATTAAGATCAAGGGAGATACAAATGGAGAGAGATTGGCTTTGGCTCATTCCATCGACATCCATCTCCCTTCAAGTTCATCCTGATTTGGGTTGTGTTGAGCTGGCATGATGGAATTTCTGTGTTTAATGGTTTTACTCTTTTAACTAAGTGTCCAACAAATCATTTGGACTCATTTCTGACCAGATATGAGATTACATTGTACTTGTATCAGGACGCCACTTACCAACAGCACTCCACGAGTGATTCCAAATAGTCTATTACAGGTATTCTTGTATCGGGTGATTTCCAAATAGTCTATTATGGGTATTCTTGTATGTAGTGAGAAATAGGTTCAATTATTCTGACAGACCCCATATGGTGGATTCAATTTGTTACTTTTAATCAGCACGATTGAGGCATGAAAAACAACCCCCGCAGTTTAAATATCTCTTGCGTCCTGAGCAAATGAGTCAGAAGTCGCACCGGGCGATTAAGATCTGCAGCAGTTTTTTTACCGTGTTTTAACTATTTTCTGACTAAGATAGCAAAAAATTTTTTTTTTCCCATTCAAAAAGGTTAAATTTTTGTTTTATGAAAAAAAAAAAAAAAATTTGGTATCTTAGTCGGAAAATACTTAAAAACGGTCAAAAACAGCCATTAGTTGTAATCAGCCGGCGCGACTGCCGACTCATTTGCCCTGGGCGCAAGAGATATATCATTTGATATCAGAAGCAATTTTTGTAATAGCAACATGTTTTGTTTCCCCTTTTTTTTTTTTTTTTCTCTAATACTTTGTTTTTTTTTGATATAGCATTACTTGCCAGGTAGCACAATTAATGTGTTTGCCAAATGTTCATAACCTTCCCTCCCATTGTAAACATATTAGGAAAACGGCTGTGGAACATTTGTCTCTGTCAGAAAATTTGTAACATAGAAAAATTATCTCATCTACATTTTCTTTGAAGGGCTAATCAGGGCACTCAGCTTTCCATTTGCAAGCCAGGATTCTCTCTTACAGTTTCTATCATAGTGTGACATTTTTCATGAGGTGTCCACGTTTGACAGAGCTCTACTTCAGAGCTGTATATATTGTATGGTTTGAATGCATTCAGTCTATTGAAGTATAATTTTTATCTTGAATAACTTTCAGATCTGTGAGTTATGTCCCAATACTGGGGGTATTTTCAAAGAAACAGACAATGGAAAGTAAGAAGATTACTTGTTTTTGTTTTATTTGATTTGTTTTTGTTTTTATAATTTTATTTTTTTCATGTTTTTTGCTGGATATTTTATGGGAAGGAGGGATGTTAGAAAGGAGCAATTCTACAGTATTTGTCACAATGTTGTTGGTTATGTATAAAGATGATTTGCATGTAATGTGTATGATAATAGCAAGTTTTGCCACATGTTTGGCTACTGTTTAGGGAAAAAGTTTGAAAGCATTTTTTTTTTTCAGGAACCAACTTGGTAGAACTCGTAATGTTTCCATGATAGTCCAGGGATATTTCTTGCTTTAACTAAAATTTTTCTCTCTTGAAAATAAATGATGCTTACTTCTATTAATTAATTTTTTAATTAATCAGTCTTTTTATGAAACTGCCAGCACATTTCAAGCTGTTCATTGTTCTACCTTGTCTGCTGGAAAATATATTCATGAAAAGAAAAGCTTTCAGGCATTTACAAAAAGTGTATAGCATAGCATCAGATCTGTTTTCAGTTTACTATATTGCTTTAATTTTAAATTTCTTTGATTGTAGAATGAACTTAGCAAAACATTTCTGGAACTGTTCCCAAACTATGTATCATTTTTATGTCCATCCTTCCATAAGATGTTTTACTGACTACCTTAGAACTTTGTCATCACAAAGGTCAGTGAATACATTCTGTTGTTGTATCATCTGTGTGTAGGTGGGTTCACATTGTTTGTGCGCTGTACACACCTGGTGTGGCATTTGGAGATGTGGACAAGCTGAGCCTGGTCACATTGTTTGAAATGCCATACTCTAAGTGGGGTGCACGGGTAAGTGTCTAGGTTTTTTTTAAATTTTATTTTAAGTGAAATGGAAACATGTGAGGACACAAAACAATGAAATAAACATTTGACTTGTCATGGGAAAAGAGACAAACCTTTTCTGTTGTCTTGCAATGAGCTCTTGATTGAGTGTGTGAATATGTTTGAAAAGGAAATGTGAACAGAAAAAAAGAGTTAGAGGGGGAAGGGAGGAAGGAGGGTGAACTGTAACAAATGATTTGTTTATTACCTTGACAAAGAATCAGCCAGGTGTGAAATTCAGGTATTTATACTAGTTTATCTAATTTTCAATCAGATTGGTAGATTTGATAAGTTGCCACAATACAGTTGGTTTATATGTCAAGACATTTCTATAAATGGTTTGTTGATGTTTGTGTTTTCAGGAATGTTCTCTGTGTGAGGATTCCCGCTTCAGTCAGACAGGTGTGTGCATCAACTGTGATGCTGGGATGTGCAAAGCTTATTTCCATGTAACTTGGTGAGTCAACTTGACGTAACAATTCTGCCTCTGTCAGGTTTCCTCTGTGTATTTTGGTGCAGGTTATAAGGAAAGAATAAATAATTGCTGTCATCATCTCATAGTGTGGGAGGTTTGGGTGTGAAGGACGATGAAACTTATACTTGTCATCAGGAATCTGCCAGTTCTTTCGTTGTTGTGGTAACAGACATGCATTTGCTGTACTGAGGGATCATTCATTGGTGCACTTTGTATTTGTCTCATTGTATCAGCTATCCCTATACAGCTGTTGCATCATAGCATTTCCTCCTCAGTGTGTCTCTGTCACTTTTTGGCTGTTTTTCAAACCTCAGCAACTATTGCTTCCAGTTTACTTAACAGTGAAATACGTTTTATAAACTTTGATGCTTTTCAAAGATTTTTTTTCAGCTGTCTCTTTCATATAGGTCTGTAATATTTACATATATGTGATGTATGTCGAATATAGTTGGAGAATTTGATTAATATCATTTAATATACATGTAGTAGTGCCTACGTAATATCATATTTCAATAAAAAGATCACTGGCTATGATGATGAGAGCAGTAATACAGAGATTTTTCATTAATGATAATAATTAGATTCTTTTTTTTTTTCATGAAAAGCTGTTCGACATAAGTTGGTCATGTCCTGTAATATTGGAAACAAAATTGCACCAAAATGAGCATTTTTTTTTTTTTTTTCATGCTGTTGTCTTGTAGTGCCCAGAAAGAAGGTCTCCTTGCCGAGGCATCCCCAGAAGAAGTCATGGTAAGTAATTCTCCAATATAAGGCAAGACAGATAGGTAAATTGTTTGGGTGATATCATACTTCCAGATTTGTCTACCTTACTGCATTATATGAGATCTCACCATGTCTCAATTTCACTACCAGTCTGCCTTGTAATAAATACAGTTTTCTGCATAAACATAGTTTTGGGCTGAATCCTTGGTAGGATGTGTTGATATCTGATATACTGTGATCTACTTTGGTTCTGAGTGCTGCTGAGTGCGTTACTTAGTATGTTACTTTTTTCATTCATTTTTAAGGTATGGTGCCCTATAACAATGAGTTTTAAAAAACAGGCGTTAATGATTGATTCTCATTTGAAGTTTCTCAAGCAGGAAGAGAAAATAGAAAGTGTCAGAAGAAAGTGCTGTGATGCCAGTTTCCATAACATTAACAGCAATATGTGACAAGACTAGTATCTTGCCATTACAGTATATATTATTTCTACTGCAATTCATATGCAGTGAACAACAAGCTAGTCTATGAGTGAGTGCTGATATAGTTTCTCTTTCTCCAAACCTCCATGCATTTCTTCATTTATTTAAAAAATAATTAAGAACATTTTCTTAGATGTGTACAGAAAGTCCACAAAGGATTTGCTTCCGTGATGAAGTTGTTTTCCATCATTCTGTGAATTCCAGGACATAGCGGATCCTTTCTTTGCCTACTGCAAACTTCATGCTGATAAAATCATGTCCAAGATCAAGAGGAGAAATTGGTTAGCCATCCAGTCTCATGTCAAAACTCACACCCCAAGTGTCATAGACGATGAGAGGGAGAAGGTGAGTCATGCGTTTGTTTTTGTATTTGAGTCAATGCATGCATTTCTATTGCCAAATTTTGTATCACCTTACAGGACTTGATTCCCTGCATTTCTATAGATAACTTAGTGTTTCAACCATATTTTCACTTTACTGACAATAAAATAAATCTGACTTTTTTGAAAATTTTTATCTGATTTTGCTTTTGAGATCCACATTTCTTAGCATGTTCTTAGTTTTTATAGTTTAAAAGCATTCCAGTAGCATCATCAAGAGTGTATCGGCAACCTAAGTCACTAAATGCTTTTCTTTACTTACAAAATTGTCTACCAGCTTTTATCTGATCCATAAGTGTTCCTCAGTGGGTCACTCATCCACAGAGTGTCCATCTCTAGTCAATAAGTTAAGAAAAAAAAAAAAAATGAATATTAGTGAAATGAAAGCAATTTACCGTAAGGGACAAAGGATCTGCCAGTTTCCTAGTTGTGGTAGTAATGATGTGCTTTGTGTTGACAGCTGAGGTTCCAGAGAAAGCTGAGCAGACACAGAGAGAAGTACAGCGTGGCCAAGCTGAAGAAACCACCATCCTGGGGTAAACAATCACTGCCTGCTGGGGAACCAGTTGTTCAGTTAGCTGAGTCACTTCTCTTTGCCAAGTTTATGCAGTATAAAATAAAACGTTGGGAAGAAGAAATACATGACTTATACTGGTTTTGATTGAAACATGTTAAACAAACAAAAAGTACCCTGACAAGAACTAAAGCATTGCCAGCAACTGAGTTTTTTTTTTAGCATGTTTCAGAGAACTTCTAATACCCTTGTGCTAAACAAAAGGGAAGCATGTCAGTAGACTGAAAAAAATGGCAAATGGTAGTTGTTCTCAACAGTCTGGTTCCCACTCTGAAGATTATCACAATAATACTTACCACAGGGACTAGAAATATCCAATAAATTATCGCAGTCTTATGAATATACCACGTCTTTCAGATTTTATAATTAGCTGCTTTTTAAGTTTGAAACAAAGCTCATTCTCATAAAATTATCACTTTTATTCTGTATGTGGCATTTAAAGAAATTGTAGATTGTAATAGATAGATAATAGATTATAAAGCTCTTAGAGCCTGTAATTATGGGGATAAGCGCGTTATAAATATTCTCTATTATTATTATTATTATTAAATTGACACTGCTTTAAATGCTGTTTTGATATTCTTTGTCTCTTCAAGAGCAGGTTTGATATATATATGATATCCTTATCATCAAACTCGTCTTCACCTTCATCTTTATTATCGCCATGGTCACAATCTACTTCACTGTCGTTGTCGTATTAAGTTAGTCACTCAAGTTTTCCCCACCCTTCATGCCTTTGGCTAATATCAGTGGCAGTACTGCGTTTTCTGTCCACAATGATGCAGCTATGTGCATCAGCTGATATCTTCTGACTTTCATATAGTCTTTCCCTATTTAATTTTAAGCTGCTACTGTGTGTTCCAAATCTGTTCCTTGCCTGAGTGTCCAGTGAACACAATGAAGCTGTCATGTGCTGAGCAGTCAAGATGAACGCCAGACTGCAATGGGATTTCAGGCCATTTTCAAAGTATGATCTTTCCTAAACGTTGATAACAGTTTTTCCAACCAATTTTTTTCAAAGTGACTCCAGAATCATTCTGTTCGTTCATTATGAGAGCATCAGTTTTAGCTGTTCACTTCAAGATTTTCACTATAAAATGTTTCAGTCTGAAGTTTTGTATTTCTCATTTACTCTACGACAGTTCCCACACAGAAGATGGTGAGACATCTGCACACAAGTCCCTCGGCAGTGCGAGGATTTCTGCGTAAAGCTGAGCTGATGGGAGTCATCACACAGGTAGGGGGGGGAAAACATAGTTTTTGTCATAATATACCTGTTGTCGTCACTCAAAAAGAATCTACTTGAAATGCTTGAATAGTATTGACACTTCCAACAGAGTCATGCACTTTATCTGTCAAGTCTGCAACATTGTGTCCCTTCTTTGGTTACTTCAAACTTCATGTTGTCAAAAAAGGTCATGGTAAACGCTATGCCCACATGTGATTTTTAATAACGGCCTACTTTCACTTTTCCAAATTCTTTGCATTTTCTTCAGTTTGCCACTCACCTTTGGTTGTTGTTGTGTGATGCAAAAGGAAATGAAAGATATGTCTGGTGAATCTAAAGTGTTTGTTACCTAACACCGTTAGTCTGTGATGGTAAGAAAGTAATGAAGATTATTGCGGATATCTACGGTGTGAGGTATGATGGACTGAATAGTCCCTTTTGTAGCATGTATATGAGGGAAAACATGTTGACCTTACAAACCTGTGAAATATTATTTTTGACCTGACAAGATCATGCCAATGTAGTGTAAAAGTTTAATTCTTAAAGAAAAACCTGTTAGTGTTGTGAAGCAGTTGTAGTAAAAGATAATTGTTATTCATTGTGTTTGCCATTTATCTGACTGTCTGTCCTGAAGGCTCACACTGTACCTGTAGAACAGCAAGAGGTCAGGAAGAAACCACAAGGTCAACCAGCATTCACCTCGGAATTTATCAGCTATTTTCTTGGTAAGCCCATGGTGTTGTTGTTGCCTGATCAGAAATGTAGATTTTGGCCAAGATTATGTCGTAGCTACAGAAAGTCACAAATAATTTCTGGATGTTTCATCTTCATCAATTTTTGTTTGTTTGTTTGCCTATGCTGTTGAGTCTCCACTCCAGTCAGTGAATCTCTCACTCATCGGGGTGGGTTTTTTTTTTTTTTTTTCAAATTGTTATCACAGAAAATTTTCCTAAGCTCAGAATTTAACAGCTGAACCAGGCACAGTCCTGATGAATGATGCTATGGAGGAATATTATGTTTACAGTGTGGAGTAAACTAAATAGTTTGATGTGTTAGCATTTCTCTCCTCAAGAAGTGAAATCAAAGACAAGAAAAAGACTAACTTGTGGTGTATGCATCAGCAGGAAGGGTAATGTGGCTGAACATTATGACACATCAGAAATTCCTTGTTTTGTATGTGATTTTTCAGATCGCAACATCAAGGTTGACAATTTGAAGGTGACTTTGGCAGATCTCAGTTCACAGAACAACAAACTTCAGGCCCAGGAAAGAGTTGTCAGGAAAAAGTATGATAAGGTGAGGCTGCTTGCTGTATTTAGACACATGACAGCCCCACAGAGGCCCAGGGTATTTTTAGTAGATTCTTTGCTCCCACCTGCAGGCAGTGAAAGCCATGTCTCCCATGAAATGCCATCCTCAGCGTTCCAGGGTTGACATCTCTTGTGTCTCTCCTTGCTCTCGTCTTCTGTCCTGCTCTCATTCATCTCTTCTTCTTGACCTGTAAACGTACCCTGCTGTGTTTGGCACAATATAGCCATGATCGTGCAGATGTGCCGTTACACCCCAACACAAACAAAGAAAGACATGATGCTCATTGATATTCACTGAAATTATCACTCATTTTGTCAGTTTTACATCACATTATAAAAAGTAGCTAATGTGATATAATGATGAATGAATTTTATCATGAGGAGAATATCTATTTAAATTTATCAGGATGTTAAAGAATGTGCAGACTTATAAATTGTTATCTGAGGATGTTGTTTTTCCATACTGTAGCTTCATGCAGATGTGGAGGACTTGAGACAGAAAGGCAACAGTATTAGAAAAGAAGCGGAATCTCTGTGTGGAATGTTACAGGATATCTATGGCAAGGTAAGTCTAGGCACGATGACACCTCCTCAATAAAGATTTGCATGTTGTTAGAAATCTTCTTGGAAACAGAGTACAGGCTAGCTGGTGTTTCTAAATATGAGACGCGACACGATGAAATCAGGCACTCGTCAAATTTTGAGCATACAGAGATATTGGTATCACTGTAAAGACTATTCATTTCTCTTTCAGTATATGTAAAAAGTATTGGTCCACCTTAAGTAGAAGCTGAGATATTGGCAATTAAAGACGATGGGGGTGACCGGTTGCTGCAGCTGAATTTAGTGAGAGAATGGCCGATCACCTTTGTAAATCCTTTTTTTTACCTTTTTTAGGTGATGCTACTAAATTAAAATTTTTTGGCCTTTACTCGCTCTATTTCAGTCAGTTGAACTCTGAAATGTATTTTTAGATTGATATAGAAGGGTTTGATGAAGAAAAAAAAACACGTTAAAAATTCGTTCACTGTTGAAAAACACTTGAATTCTCCGGTTGGCTCGGTTTGACGAGCGCCTGATTTCATCGTGTCACGTCTCATATGCATCTGAGGATGATAATCCCTTTGCCATTTAAAAAAAAAAAAATCAATAAATAATGCCAGAATCCATTTTTTAGGAATTAGTTTTAGGTTCTGTTTTCCTGCAGGCAGTGCAAGAGATTAGTTCAGAGATGAAAATTTTCACACTTGAGATATTACTTTAACCTTTGTCTAGTTAGTTAAGATTAGTGTGTCAAAGTTAGAATGAGGACTTTTTTTTTTTTTACACCTAAGCCCATGGAAACTTTTACTGTACAAGTCTTTTTTTTTTGTTAAACATTTTGGCTTGACCATTTGCCTGTGGAAATCTTTCCAAATTTTGATTTAAAATGCACTTTAAAAAAAAATGAGAAGTGAATATCCCACTATATTCTAGAGAATTTTTTTTGCATGAGGTATTTTTCGCATGCTTGTTTATTCATGTGTAGATTTCAGTGGATCAGTTCTTACTGAAGGTTTTATGATTTTCTCTTTGTTGGACAGCCTGTGCCAAACATTCCAGAAATATTCAAGACCAGGAAAAGGATGCGCTCGCCCAGCAAGAAGGAAGCACCGACATCGCCCACAACAATAATCAATCAGTATGTTAAACTTTTTTTTTTTTTTATCCGAGGCCTAGATATTTACTGTCATTTATTACAGGAACATAAATAAATTAATCAGGTCTATCTTTTATGTCAAATGAGAGGGCTTCATAAAGTGCTTTGCCAATTCATTGTTTCTTTTAAAATTTTGTTTTCTAGAATGTCATGCCTCCACCTCCCCCATCTCAAAAACGATCTTTTCTTTTGTTCCGTTGTGATTGATTTTGTTGCCTAGTATTTTCTACTTCTGTTAAAGCTTTGGATGTGATGGGATCAAGACATTGGGGGCAGTTTCAGGTTTTTTTTTTTTTTTAATCTTAATGCACCAGTTCATGTCCAGTACTAACTTCAGAAATGGTTTGAAAATGATTTTTGCTGGTGTTTTTCTTGTTCTTTGTTTTATAGACTGACTAGTGGATGTGTTGCTGTTTGTAACTGATGGTATTGACCTTTCATCTGTGACATCCTGTCCATCATGTTTTTTTTTTTTTTTTATCTTTATTATACATTCAAGTGCTAGTGCTGGGTCTCTGAGGTGATCTAAACTCCTCTTTTTTTCATTTATTATTGGACTAACCTGTGAAGTCTGTTGTCGACTATAACTGTCAATGTTTTATCTCCCAGGTGTGGCATCTGTCACAACACCACAGAACAACACCTGCTGGCCAAGTGTGACAGCTGTAAGAAACACTACCACCTGGGCTGTCTCGACCCTCCGCTCACTCGCATGCCCAAGAAAACCAAACTCTTTGGATGGTGAGGTTCTTTTCTAGCTCTCTGACAATTTTTGTGTATGCAAATCCCTTCATTTGAGAGCAGTTTTCACACCCAGAAATGTTAGTTTTCATACCAAACTACAATAACTGTTTCGTAGCCACTGATCATGTTCTCATAGATGTACCAGTATTAATTTTAGTACAAATGTATTATCATAGCAAGATTCAGTATGTGATTCACATCATTATGCAATAGATACCCTGGCTGAAATAACTCCGGACATACATTTTGTTTTGTGGGTCCATTTCTGTGTATGTCCCAGGATGAGAATGTCATTGTATCAGTTTGGTTCATATTTCATGCATCAGACAAACAGAATAAACTATGGGCAGAAAATGTGGCAAAACAACAAACAAGATATCTGGGAAAAGTCATAAATATTTTTCTCATATCCTTATTTCAAACATTTATGAAACCTTCCCTTCTGTGGAATGAACAGGTCATAGATTGCTCCATGTTGTTTGGAAACTATGCTAAATCATAAAATAGAGAAAGGAAACTGCACAGGGATAACATACTTAATAATAATAATAGAGAGTATTTATATAGGGCTTGTCCCTTACTTATAGGCTTTATGCGCTTTGCAATCTATTATTACCCCGACAGACCCAAAGAAGGCACTTATAAATGTTCTCAGCTTCCTGGGAAGCATACAAGGCGGCTGCCTGTTAGGCACTCAAATCCTTATCTGTCTAACAATATCAATCACTGTCTATAGTCGGGTCCCCATTCAAACCTGGGTGGAGTCAGGAAATGTGTGTAAATTGCCTTTCCTAAGGCCAAAATGTCGGGACCTGTCAGGATTCGAACCTGGAACTTCAGATCCCGAGTCCGACGGCTTAACCACTAGCCCACGACACCACCAGTAGATTTTTTAAAATAAAACCAGACTTTTTGAGAAAAAAAATAGTAGATGGTGATGAAGCAGCTGATTTTGATTATTTTTCACAGAAAGCCATTGTGGACTAGTTGTATTGACAACATAGTCTGGAGATCTCTCAAATGACCAATGTATGTTAGGAATTTAAATATTGATTGCCTTAAAATGCCATTTTGTGAACTTCTGGGGAATATAGCACCTTAACCCATCATTTTCTGCTATCTGGAACTCCTGTAATGGCAAATGTGTGGGAAGTGATGAGAAATATATCACCTTAGAACACCATTTTTGTGCAATACTGATACGTTATTAGCCTTAAACAGGTATAGATGAAAAGGTGACTGATTAAGTTCTCCTTGTGTTTCTCCAGGCAGTGCTCCTACTGTGTGTCGTCAAGTAGTGATTCCTCCATGAAAAGTGTGCCCAATGTGGATGGGCCAAGGAAACTGCGAGAGACCATCAAAGAACCTGACAAATTCTTTCATCTTAGTCATATCCAAGATTCTTTAAAGGTGAACACTGACTTTCAAAGTTCTGTTACTGGGTCTGTGGATTTCTTGCTCTCATTACTGAGGGATATCTTTATTTTAGAAGATTGGTAGCACAATCTGATTGATTTCATGTCTTTTTAAATATTTTCTTTCTGTTTCAGCTAAAATTAGATGACAGCAGTCATAATTTGTATTTTTTTTTTTAAAATCTTATTTGGTTTCATATGACTCACATACGGCATTGAGGAGTGAGAATAGAGTCTTTGGCTTCTTATTTGTGAAAAAATGAAACTGAGTAAACTGAATATTAATTGAAAAATTAGAAACCTCATTATCTGTCATATATGTTATACTCAACTTTTTTTGATGTGGTCAGATAGACAAATTTATGAGTATCTAAGAAATTTCCTCTGTGATAAATTCCATGGAGAATATATCTATTTTTAGTTTAATTTCTAAATCATCTGAACAAAATGTATTCGTATTTTTAAAATTTTTTATGCTTTATGAACTACAAATGAAACTTGAAAAACGATTTTATGTCAGATTAACTTATGTTGTATAGTGAAAATTCTTTCATTTTTAAAATGTCTGTTGGTTTACTTCGGTAACGGACAAACATTGTGTGCGTGTGTGTGTGTTTCAGAGCCAGCAGAAGAAGAGTCTGATGAACAAGAAGAACAAACAAAGAAGAGAGGCAGCCAGAGCCAGGAAGGCAGGTAACTCGGCACAGGTAAGGCATAGTCAGTTTGTCTGCAACAAATCATGAGCTCAGTTCTTTGTTGTCCTATTTCCATCATGGGCGATTTGGAGATATATATGTCATGTGAAAAAGGAATAGTAAATCCACCATATACTTTAGTCATTTCACCGATCACTTGCCCAAACAGGTATATTTTGAAAATCATTTTGTCCTTATCTCCTATGTACAAAAATAATTGCTGAACACAATTCAGCAATTTCTCAAAATGTGAGAAATGGAGATAAGGCAACAAAGAACTGAGCTTACCAAATGCTCAACTTTTTTGTTGATTTGATGTTTGGAGCCAGTTGAAAAAAGCTTGTAGGAAAGTGTGATGATAGAAAAGTCCACAAAATATGTCAACTATGCTTAAGTTGATTTTACATACAGTGAAATGATGTCCGTCCACAAATATGGATTAAAAATCCATTCCCATCAAGTTTCCTCCTGTAATTCTGGGCTCTGTTGTATGTGGAATAAAAGAATTTTAGACAACAAAATATCTGAAATAATAGAGTGCTGAACAAAACAAAAACAATAGTCTAATGTTAAATGAAAGATAACAAAATATTGTCATATTGAATAAAAGAAATGCTATATAATATAATATTTTGATGTTTAAAAAAAGAGGTGTTAAAACATACAAACATTATAATGTTGAGTATAGTGTTAGACTGTGTCATTCCCAGGCTGCACACAAACAGGTATCCAGTCCACGGACAGCCTCTCGTCTCAAGGCTAAACCAGCCACCAAGAAAACTTCTTCGGAAGAATCCAGTAATCTGTCAGTAGCGGCATCCATGTCCTCCAGTGTGGCAGTGCAGGAAGACATCACCAAAGTGCTGGACATCATGTGTGTGGTGTGTAACAAGGACGGCTTTCTCAGTGACACAGTCAGGTACATCATTTCATCACACTGCACAAACTGCCAACCCCTTACAAATTTATTATAATCAATATAGTTTTTTTTTGGTTAATTGCAATGTGCATTTGTAGTTCCGAATATTTGCAGTTTTCTCACGATTTGTGTCAGAAGGGGAAAAAAATTGTCATTTTTGTGATAGGTGTAGATCTAGCTAATTCAAGGGTCAACATTGTCAAGTGTGCAGGTACGCCTGCATGCAATACTTATTGATAGAATGTACTTTTATCATATGTTTGTGTATAGCATTATACAATCACCAACTCATTACAATTACTAGTTTACTAATTTTCCACATACTTATAACTAGAAAATTTGGCAAAGGATTGGCAGCCCTGACATTAGTACGATCCTCTCTTCTTCACCTGTTCATGTTGTTTTCTTGAACTATTTCTCATTGGATTTCTTTCATATTTTCGTCCTTAGCCACTCGCGGTTGAAACAAACATAAATGACTCCTTCCTATTGTTTCTTTTTTTTTTTTTTTTCTCTCCCCCTTTTTTGTCCGTTTTTTTTTTTTTTTTTTAACTCTCTTCTACTAGGAAATACACAGAAATATTACAGTAAGCTCTGTCATACCAATTTTGAACTCATCATCGACCTTTCATAGTAGTTATGTAAATAGTGAAAGCTGTGAAGTCTGATTGTTTTGAAATAATGTTCAGGCAAGTTGATATTTCAGTTATCATAATTTTTTATGTCAGTATGCCACAGATGCAGCCGTGGATTATAGTATTCTCAGGAACAGAGGCATTGCCCACCAGGCATTTTATAAATTGATGAGCCCCTTTCAGTTGTTTGTTCCTTGTTGTTAATTCAGTTTGCTAGCTCATACATGTGTGGAACATGGAGGGAATCTCACCTAGGTAACATGTTGTGTCTGGGTTTTCAGATGTGATGAGTGCATGCTGTTCTACCACCTCAAGTGTTTGGACCCGCCCATGAAAAAGTCGCCAAAGGTCAGAGGTTATGCTTGGCACTGTGAGGCTTGTGACATGTTGGATAGTTCGGTAAGTCAAGCCAGGCTCTTTCATATATTCTGCTATGTTGGGAAAAAGGGAAAAAAAGTATTCATATATTATAAGATTGGGTGACACAAATCAGCTTTCAGAGGGCAGTTCATCAAGAAAATTGAAATTTACTGACTATTGGCTAACTGCATATAATGGGACATAATTGCCATGAAAACTAAAGTGTGTGGCCAGATAGTTTTTCAAGGGAAGTTAAAATCACTTCATATGAAATAAATTTGGACTTTCTGCCTAGTTTAACCATAGTTTAGTGATAATGAAAATGAACTGTTTAGATATTTGATCTTCCTCTGATGAGTTATTTCAGATGAAACCTTTTGTCGTATCCTGTTCTTGTTTGTTATTTTGTCATAATGGAAGAGGCCATTTATACCATTTGTAATTACTATGCACTCAACATATTCTGGTCCCACAGATCTTGCTCTAGTGGTGAGTAGTGTTAGTGATTTAATGATATACTTCCTCGTCGGGTTTTTCCTGAAATCTTGTGTTCTACTATTGTCTCGATGTGTTTGTGCAGGATGATGAATCACGCAGTGGGCGTGGCAGCAGGCGAGACGACAGCCAATATGTGCACAAGCGACCGACGGGACGGGAGGCCAGCAATAGTATCATGTTTGACATTGATGTGTCCAGTGACAACTCCTCCGCCTGAGATTTGAGACCCACAGTTTGTTGTTGTAAATACTGTACATTGCGAACATTTCTCTGACCAACTATCAAAACCTGTCATGTGACAATATTTTTTTTTTAACTTAACAAACCATTCATTCCTATCTCTGCTTTACAACGGAGAGCTCAGTTGTCTCAGAAAGTTGTGGTGTGAAAGAAAAGATTTCATAATAAAACTGTTTTAGGGCATTTGTGTGCCACCCTAGAGAAACCCGTCAAATTGTGAAAATCTAGAACTCTCAGTTTCATGTATATCATTCAAACTTGAGACCTGCCAGCCATGTTGAACTGATTCATCTTCAGTCAGCTTTTCTACACAATGATCAAACTCCAGTCCACAGAGTTGCCCAGTTTATGGGAAAGTTTAGTCTTTGTGCTCTTAAAATTTGAACATTTCAGTAGGATAGGCTTATTAATTTTATACATCAGTGCAGATGCAAATGTACTATGAAGTTGAATTTCTCTGATGTAATATTGAATGACGTTCAGGATGTAAATTTTCTAAAGGTCTCATTGGAATCAGTAGTGAGTCTGAATGACTGAAGTGGCAGAATGCATTTACTTACCTTTTCAGAAATCACATCGACTGATTGTCTGCTAGTTTTCAAATCACTGAGTCCATCTTGTCCTGAGCCCTGGAAAATTTGGTGTGTTAAGACATATTCTGTACATTTTTGTTGGCCTGTTGTCACCCATGGTGCTGCAATAAACATTGTGTTGATACGTCACTTTGCCTCTGAATTTGTTGTGATTGTGAGATTACAAGTGTGTCTTAGCGTGTGATCTGGATCTCTGGTGGTGGGATGTCTGAGAATGTCCGAGGATGGAAGAGAGTGGGGGAGGTTAGACATTTTTTAACTTGTTCTCTGGCTGCAATTTACTGGGCTGAAGGATTAGGCATGTCAAACTTCCAACTAATTAAGAGGTTCGGACACCCCACAAGACTACTCAGTACCCCCAAACCAACCAGCTCTCCAGGCATATAACAGCAAATATATGTGTATTTCGATTGGAGAGCCAGAGGTAGGTCTAGACGGGGCTGAAGCCACTGCGTGGCAGACACACTCGGAAACCATGGGATGTCCCTCACTCATGGCCACTCGCCTTGGCGCCAACAGAAGACTATCTCTCTCCGTGATACCCACTGGTTCAAGCAGGGGATAAAAGAAAACAAGAAACTGCCAACTTGAGTCAAGAATCAAATGTGTAATTTTTGCAGAATTTCTTACTTTTCACTGCTTTGCTGCCCCATCTTGTTTTTGTCAAAGTCTGTCTTGACAGACTTGAAAATGGAAATATGGCAGTTCCATGCATGTTCCTCACGATAAATGATCAAGGCTGTCGTTCGGAGGCTTTTTAAACAGTTAATTTTAGAACAAGAAGGTGTGTGGAGCTCAGTTTCTGTATTGTGGTAATATTCAGTCAAGCCATTGCATGAGAGTTGTATGTGATTAAATAGTCATCAACACTTTAATCCTTCGCAGAGTTAACAAAGCACAAATATTTGTTATAGCCACATGTGAGAGAAGATTGGAGGTAAGACTGAAGCAATAGGTTTCCCAGCACAGTGGATTTAGACTCAGTGGCGCATTCTCATTTGGAAAACTCAACACCAGCAGACTTAGTAGGCCTATTACCTAGCCAGACTTGCGATAAAATGTTCTGACTTTTCGTGAACACAGTTTGACATGCATGAGAAGTTTTATTATGCATGAAATGCACGCACATGTACATGTGCAAAAGTACATATCCACGTACATCTATACATATTATATATAGGCCCCTATATGCTTCCCATACATTTATCCTTCCTTTCATCCATTCATCTATTCTCCAATCTATCCATCCTTTCACCCATCCATCCTTCATCCATCCACCACCCTTTCCAATCAATCTCTTCCATCCATTTATCATTTTATCCACCCATACATCCCTCCATTCATCCATTCATCCTTCCATCCATCCATCCCATCCATCCATCCTTCCCCCATCCTTCCATCCATCCACAGGTTCATCCATCCACCCATCTTTCCACCAATCCATTCATCCTTCCATCCATCCTTTCACCCATCCATCCTTCCATCCATCCTTCCACCCATCCATTCATCCTTCCATCCATCCATTCATCCTCCCACCCATTCATCCATCCTTCCATCCATCCTTCCACCAATCCATCCATCCTTCCACCCATCCATTCATCCATCCATTCATCCTCCCACCCATCCATCCATCCATCCATCCACCAATCCATCCTTCCTTCCATCCTTCGACCCATCCATTCATCCTTCCTTCCATCCATCCATCCGTCCATCCATCGATCCCCCAATCCATCATTCCATCCATCCATCCACCAATCCACCCATCCTTTCTTCCATCCTTCTACCCATCCATTCATCCTTCCATCCATTCATTCATCCTTCCATTCATCCTTTCATTCATCCATTCCTCCATCCATATACCGTCATGCTTACAGTGGCCTGATCTCCTACATGTACTGTCCAAATATTTAATTAAACTAAACGTACCGACAAACCAACATTTTAGTTAGTGTTATTATCCACAGACCACATTGTTCATGGCCAGCAGGTTCCCCATACCTTTGTTGCATTGGACCGTGTGTAACTCTGCAGTTACTCAGACTTTTCCCTCCCCCTCATCCCCTCTCTGCATTATTCTGGATGACGGGATGGCTGGCCGCTGGCCGAGGTCATGCCGAGGGTGAAATGCCCTAAGTGTTCTTACGTCACACCTAGCACTGAAGTCTATTGGCTGTATCTGCACTCGTCATCACTTGTTCGAACAAATACAGTACATAATGGTTGTAAAGTGGCCCACGTACATGTAATTACGTGTAGTAAATATAAATGAACTTAATATCCATTGCTCATGCAGAATTTTATTGTTTGATTTCTATAGTGCTTTTGCCTCCTGACCTCAAGATCGCTCTCTCAGCTGTTAACGGTATACAGCTGTAAGTGTCCGGTATTTTACAATGGATGTGTTTGTTGATATGGTTGCCGTGTCCATGACGGACGGTTAGAGGGCGGGAATCAAGAGCTCCAACAATGGTTCTCGTTCTGAGATTATATGAAATCCCCCCTCCCCCCTCCTCTTCCAAATTCTTTCCCCTTTTTCACTCTTGTAAGTGAGATATGGGCATCAGTGTACTGGCTTTTCATTTTAGTACATATTTTAGTGGATATCATTAGTTGCTCATAAATAGACATTATAAGGCTATGTGCAGTCGTTACTGCTGTTTGAAATGAAAGCTTAACAGTGTTAAACAACAATTCTCTAAAATATCATCTTTGTCGATTACTTTATCATGTAACAGCAGATCAAAGGGAAGAATGAGTAACTTTTTGTTCGAAAACTTGCTGAGGGTCCTACAGGAAATAAAACAGGGTGAGAACCTCTGACTTGACGTGTGTGCCCAAGGCGTGCTAAGCTTGGCTGGGCAGTGCAAGTTTTGAGGCAACTTTCTACCTGTGAGTTGTATGGGTGAGATATTGTAGGCCTACATAGAAAAAGAACTCAAAGCCAAACATTACCACAGCCCCACATACTATAGCCACAGGAGCTGAAAGGCCCGAATAAATTGAACAGAATTGAACTGAGCCCATGAGTTTATGGTTCCATCCAGTAATGCTTTGAAACCTGCTAGAAAATAATCCAATGTCAACTCATCTCCGAACTGCAATGCATTATTATTATTATTATTATTGTTACATGTATTTTCAATCCCAAAATGTGCAAATGTTTGCTGCACTGGGAAGTTCCTTACTGATTAAAGTTGTGGGTAATTAAAAAAAAAAAAAAAAGAATTACTACTTCAAGGAAGATCTAAATTTGACAAAATAAATTTGAAGAAATCTGAGACTCGCTGCTTCCTGCCAACACTGAAAATCTGCAGATGTATTAATGTTCATGATCAGCTAATCATTATTTTAGGCAATACCATCAGTGTGTGACGTCAGTACCTGAACAGACAATAGCAATGCTGAATATGATGCCTTAAGATTTGTTTAAATATTACTATTACTATCATCGTTTGTCCCTCTCTAACATGCTAAGGTTATCTTAGAAATTCAAACGAGGGATTAAACATTGCAGGGTTAAAATTAAATTTGTTTTCGAAAATATTTCCAGGACTAGATTAAACGAGATGAAGAAGTGACTGAATTCCCGTGATGTTTCGCGAACGTTGTATGATAGGCTACGATAGGATTGGACTATCAGTTTTAACCATCTTATCAGCTGTCGTAATCATCGCAACTAGACCGCAAGAGTAGAGAGCCACCGAAAGAGCAAGTTGCGTGTCGCTTGATCTCTCGACCATGAAAGGAAACATACCTTAGTAATCGGCGGTCTCAGAATTGTCTGGGGGTAAATGTGTGTTCTCACCTGTCACCCCATTGACACAAATCGCGATATTGGAGACTTATGTACTGTGACATGAGAGACAGGAAAAATTGTATTCTCTGCCACAGACTATCTGTGGTTTGTTAGTTTCTCGATGTGGTTGTTTGAGAGAGCTTTCTGTGGACTAAGTGTGAAAAATTCTGCCATATATTTGAGCATCTGAGGGAAAACAAGCTGACCTGCCGGTAAGCAACTTACTAAAATTCAGGTAACCCGTCTGTTTGACAAAGAGAATGAAAATTGTATGCTATACTTTCATGAACAACTACAAAATTATTTTGCAAGCTTATCTTGCCGATAATATTTCACTAACTACTTTATTCTTCACAACTTTTGACTGCATTTATTTCTCTACATGTGCGTTTTGATATTTCACTCTCATAGAATGTAAAAAGTCTTCGTTTGTGAAAGTATTTGTTTTCTTTAATTTGGTTGTCTTTTTTTTTTTTTTTTCTCTCAGATTTTGTTGTTTTTGTTTTGTTTTGTGCTCACAAATTGAAGAAAAATCTGTGTACATTGTATAATTCATGGTCAGTTATTATGATAATGGGCTACAGTATCTAAAATTAAAAAAAAACAAAAAAAGCAAAGTAACTAAAAGCAGAGTTCTCTACTTTAAACCACATGGATTACTTACCAAAAGCACTATTTTTTTGATATGCCATACAAAACTCCACTTCAGCTGGAGAACTTGACCACAGTGGATGTCGTTGGGTGATGGGTGGGAGGGTAACAGGGAGAGGTGGGAGAAGATGATGATGAGGAAGAAGAAAAAAGACGTGAAGAGACAAAACTGAAAAAAAAAGGAAATTGGAAAAAAAAAGGCAAAAGAAAGAAAGAAAGAAACAACGAGAGAAAGAAAGAAAAGAAAAGAAGAAATGTGGGAAGAAATGATGGAGGTATAAAGGAAGAGAGGGCGAAAGGAAGAAATAAAAAAATAGAAAAGAAAGAAAAAGAAAAAAGAAAAAAACAAAAAAAAAACAACACAGAACTACAGACTTCTTCCTCAAGTATTTCTGCAACCAAAAGCAACATCTTTGAGAGCAAATGTGGCACTGAAATTCATCCATCTGTGAGGGGTTGAAGAAATATTTAACTACTGGGTCTTTTAGAGGATCATTGGAGCAAGACCTCTGGTTCTCAGGCGATCTGGCCACGCCTTGTCAGTCTTTTGTTCCTCTTTGACTTGATCTCATGGGCTTTTAAATCCCTGCCTCTCGCTAAACAACACAGGCACACCCATACATACATACACACACACCTACATACATACATACATACATACATACATATTCACACACACACACACACACGCACGCACGCACACACATACACATACACACACACACACACACACACATACATACATACATACATACATACATACATACATACATACATACATACATACATACATACATACATACATACATATTGACACACACACAATATACATGTACATATACACCCACAAATTCTTGGTACATAACCCTCATAATTTTATCATCTAGATTATTTTCTAAAATTAAACGTGACTTCTATGCAAAAAATTATAATGTCGGTCTTTGCATCTGTAGGAACCATCAGGTTCTAACTTATTTATCCTAGAAGTACACGTACTTGTATTTTATAGGCCTACCACCGAAAAGTACACAATGTATGATATTTACATCATATAGACGCAGTTTTTTCATGATGTCAGTGTAACCTACACGAGACGGAACATCCTAACCTATTCATGAAGCCAATGTGAACAACACAACAGCTACCCTATTCAGGATGCCAAAGAGAAGTGAGGTACCGATGGGCGGGCCAGGTGTAACTGCAAGTTTTCATATAAAATGTCCTGTGACGCTGAAGTCTTTGAAAACATGTACATGTAATTACATTCATGCGATTTAAAGCCCTTCGACAAAGTTAGATATTATCGTAAAAATACTCGTAATTATTCTGACTTATACACGTACATATATAATTTATGCTCTCTTTCTGTTCTGTTCTTTCTTTTTCTTCCTTTCTTTCTTTCTATCGTTTTTTTCTTTCTTTCTGTTCTGTTCTGACCTGTTCTAGTCTGTCTTTCTTCTTTCTTTCTGTTCTATTCATTCTTTCTTACTATTGTGCTCCTTCTTCTTTTCTTTCTTTCTTTCTTTCTTTCTTTCTTTCTTTCCTTCTTTCTTTCTTTCTTTGTTTTTTTTTAATTCTATCTATGCAATTTATTCTTCCCTGAAAAGTTCCGGTTTTGTCTTCTCCTCTGTATTCCTTCTTTGGTAAACTTTCTGATTTCTTATGTATGTAGTTGTAAGCATGTAGGATTATCTCGACTTTTATGTGCCTACCTGATTTAGTAAGAAATGTTTTGGTGAGTAGAAATTGAAATTTGCAAATTTCCCCCTGATGGCAGCGTCATAGCCCACTCTTCATCCGATTATTTATTTGCCAAGATCCTTGAACTCGTTGTCGTACACACACTGAACCTCAAAATTTATTTATCCTATCCCGAGAAGGCTAGACATCAACCTTCTTTACCCAAGGAGCCAGGGGACCGTTGAGTTTTTGAAAACAAGAAAGCAGATTATTAACTTGTCCTATCTTTGATGTGATTTGAACTTACGACGCCTAACCTTTTAGCCAAATTATGCTTACCATGATTCTTTCATCATTTGATTTGGCTTCTCCACTGTCCCCAGTCAAAATGGCGACTTGCAATAGATCAGACAGAAGTTGTTGAAAAACTGTGTGCCATTACCTACAATAAACTTAGTATTAAGGAAACTGTATGTAATGTGGCATTTGTGCTTGTGTGTAAATTACATTGGATCCTGTGCTATCTCCGTCAAGTGAGCTAAGGGCTCTTCAAGAACAACAAATTTTTATTATCCATCACCAACAGTGTTATCGGACCTAATATTATACACCGTAGTCAACGATCTATAGATAACCCATTTAGAATGAAAGACAAGGGTAGGAAAATGAAAACCTATATTATGTCTGCCTGTCTGTACGTTCGTTCATCCATCCATCCATCCATCCATCCATCCATCCATCCATCCATCCATCCATCCATCTATCTATCTATCTATCTAT
>JBCAUA010780043.1:0-14840 GCA_038406235.1 Peronia verruculata
AACAGGCAGCCGCCTTGTATGCTTCCCAGGAAGCTGAGAACGTTTATGAATGTCTTCTTTGGGTCTGTCGGGGTAATGATAGATTGTAAAGCGCTTAGAGTCTGTAATTACGGGGATTAGCGCTATATAAATACCCTCTATTACTATTAAGCGTGTGCATCATTCTACGGTGTGTTTACCTGTATGTTTGTCTGCATATCTGTTCATGAGTGTGAGGGTTGACTGTATTGTTTCATTCCAGATTGTTTCGTTAAGTTCAATATCCAGAGTGTCTGCGTAGTCAGGGCAACGCTCTGTGTGAGCCTTTCTCAGGCCATTGTTTTATGTGTTATCCTTACTTGCTGGCTTTACAAGTGAAGCTGTTTTGAATAATATTCGGTGATGTCCAAAGCATTTCGTGATAATACACATAGAACAAGTGATTCTTATTTTCTTTTCTTTACTTTCTTTCTTTTTTTTTTTTTTTCAAATCGATTTTTACAGAGAAATATCTTACCAAATATCTCACCATAAAATTCCATTTAAACTTGAGGTCAAACCTGACCAGCTCAAAATTTGTTGTGGACAAAAAAAGAGGGGGGGGGGGGCCGAAGAAAAAGGGTACTGAAACGTTGCATAGTTTAGTAATTTCTCAGTAGCCATCCAATCAACTGCTGTTCACCCATAATACGTTGATATCGATTGTTAATTTTTCACATTTAATTATGTCTAACTCCAGTCATGTTTATTTTTCTAATCTTATAAAATGTGAAGAAAAAAATGTTTCAAAGTAGACAAGCAGAATGCTGATGTATAAGATTGGTTATTGAAATGAATACACAGGAGAGTGCACACTTCCGTATATTCGATTACACAAGAAGAAACAAGTCCCGGTAATCAGGTTTCTGTTATCAGTTATTTAGATTGTTTGCCCACAGATATCCACACTACAAGAGCTGCGATATGCCCGCACACACAATTGTTACATGTACCCGCACCGAGAAAGACAGATGAACATTTCTGATCTTAAGTAAATTTTAATGAGAAATATCGATAAAATTAACCCATCAAAGTCTAGTTTTCCAAACATGATGAACTCTTAATCTATTAGCGATTCTTAGTGATATAAAGTCGAACCAGTGTAATTGTGCTTGCTCTACAGATAAATCAAGTCTGAAGATTTCATAACTTTAACATGTCTTTGAAACTAGCTTACGTTGTCAGCCAGATTGTTGAGGAGGGGGCGGGGGTGCAGTTTTGAGATTATCACTGCCATGTATATGCATTTCTTGGACTTAGGGTCGGCTTTAGTTAGGAAGTGAAGGAATTATATTTGATCTGATATTAGTCGAGTTCACTCAGTGCTGATACATTGATTGCTTCACTCATAATTGCTTATGATGTTCTAGAAAAAGTCTGAATTAGGTCGGTTATTAACTTCGTAGAGCGTCAAAGAATTAAGTCGTTCAGCTGTTACCTGAGAGCGCCATCTGAACAGCCAACATCATATGACACACAGGAAGCGGGTTCTTATACAAACTGAATGGACTTTTTTTTTCCCGCGTTAAATCAATAATAAAAATCCAGCTGCTTCTAAGATATAGACGTTTGATAAGTAGTGAAGTCGACTGGATTTCAAGAAACGATGAAAGAATTTTTATGCACATTTTATTTGATCATACAACTGTCGGGTTATAAAAAATATTGCTGGAAATAGATATTAAAAGAGTTTGCAGAAACACTATCACCTTCGTAAACTTTCTTGGTTTACTTAAGACTATAAAACAAACGGACAGGAGACCCCAATTTCATTTTACAGCGATTTATGAAAAGACACTGGTAGAATCCAAGGAGTGTGGAGTTAGTGTATCCACGTAAAACAACAACAACAACAAGAACAACAACAACAACAACAACAACAACAACAAAATAGTTCAAGAGTCATCGAAGACTTCATAACTACGGAGATGACGTCACTTCCACACTAATGGATGACTATCACATCCGGCCTTTGACCTACACTGTGATAGCTACAGCACGTGCTGGCCTATTAGCCAAGGGTCGCTCAATATTGCAATGCAATAGACTTCCTTCCCCCTTCACCTCCTTCCACTTGGCGCTGATGATTTATCCGAGAAGGGCAAGAAAATTAACATTTACCGCCATGAATGCACGGACTGGAAGTAAACTAGTCCAATCACCCGCACAATATAATAGGCTCATAGTCTGCAAGTGTTTGCACGTGGTGAAGGGCTATTTGTGTTGCCCATAGTGCTTTCTTGGTATTATTAGAAATGGGTGTCCAGGAAAAAGATTAATGTTCGCAGTGTACCTCCCTCTATGGTTGTTACTAGTTCAATGACTCTTGAGTTGTTATTGGCGTTGTTATCTTTGATAACCGTTGTTGTTTTCTATCAGTCAAATCTTCATATCTTGGACTGCATCAAGTCCTCATTTCCACTGTCTTTCAAAGCGTGGCAATACGAAATGGAATGTTCCTTTTTAAATATCTTTATTTTTAAAGAAAGTTAGACATGACGATAGACAGAAAATTACATTTCGTCGAGCTGTTTGTGTGCGTGTGTTTTGTTTTGTGTGATGTTGTTTGCTTGTTTGTTTTTTGCTTTTTTTTTTTTTTTTAAACCGATTCCTGTAATGTAATATTCTTCATCAAGGAATAATTCTCAATTGACCCATGTTATATTTATAATATTTTTTTTTTCATATTCTTAATACTGTTTGAAATGTACTATGAATATCAATAGTGAGTAAACAATAAAGAAAAAAATCTTTTAAAGAAGCCAGATCTTAAGGACAAAAATCAATGATTTGGACTTGGTATGGACAGCACAGACACTAAATACTATAAGAAAAAGGAATACACTCAGTTCGGGCCAAACAGTGAATCGTTTAAGATGATAAAAAAATACAACTACCGCTAAATAATCAGTGCCATCCCAAGTGAAAGAGGAAAAAGAAGATAATGAAGATAATAACTGATAGGAGAGAGAGGAGAAGCTAAACTTTATTTGTGCTCAAATCGGAATTCCTTTCACAATTACTCATGAAGCAAAACGCTATATAACACACATCCACAAGAATCGCATCAAAACTAGGCACATTCAAGTAGAACTTATACAACATAATATGTGCAGTTCACAGTTCTTGGACCTATTTATTACTGTGGATCTACAACTGTAAAACATGTTAATCAAAGTTTATATTCTGCGACTGCGTCTCTCTATATCATTACAGACATCAACGATTAAAAAAAAAATCCTTTATAAGGTGAAGACGAAACCCTCTAACAGTGTCATGGGCCTATATAGCATGTTAATCACTGCCATTCCAGACAAATTATGGCTGATAAAATACTAATTACTTCACGCCCTCTGAACAAGCACGAGACAAACATGCGATGGATATAATAATATGCATCACGTTAACAGCGGTTTTGTTTTACTCTATATGTTATGGTTGTGTCTTTATGTCATTTCAGAGAAGGAAAATACCAGCACTTTACAGACGGAAGACGCCATAGATACAATTTGATTGATGAAATCTTCAACGGGGAATGGTTTTACCAGCACTATTGTCTTTCCTTGATAGACACAAAGGTTTCCGAACAAGCTAGTCAAAAGATTTTATTTTTTTTTTCTTTAAAGTGTGTATAGGATTTTTGTTCGAAAAGTAGCCTACACTTTTAAAAACAAAATGTAAATTTCAAGATGTATGGAAAATGTTTATTTTTTGTCAAAATAATTTCATCAAAATTGCCCATCCAAGTGTTTCTAGATGGTAAAATAAGGAAATTGCAAGTGCACAAATGTGATTTTTTTTTTACCTTACAAAACTTATTCACACGCCATTTTGTATGGGAAAGATTTGTCATCCGGCCAGTAAAAAAAAAAAAAAAGTTTTACACGACTCTGTGGTAGGGTCAGAAATCCACAAGATGAAGGTCGAAGGTCTGGTAATCACAAGCCGATGAGTGTCCTTCCTTAGACGAGATGACTATCTGCACTATGCTAAAATGCCATGTATGATATGAAGCTGGCATGCCAGTTCAGCTACATGAGAAAAAAGAAGAAAGCACGAAAGATATGGGTGTGCAAACATATTACAGCCTCAGCGTACAAAAACTACAAGTACAAGGAGAGCCGGAGATTATTTTCAGAGAAAACCAACCTGCCGTGTAAAAACGGCTCAAGTTATGTGAATGAGTGCTGCTCGCATTTTAATTCCTGTGTGTTATGTAAAAGTTGCATGTTAAGTGCAAAACTATCGCGCAGAACTCATCACAAACTCAATCATAATGCTGTCAACGGTGATTGAAGGAAAATATTCTGAGGGAACTTTTTAAGTTGGCATGAGGAGCGTCTCACATCATACATCAGCATCAAGAGCCTGTTTAATCTGTTGTAAGAAAGGATGCCCTGCTTCATTTAAGAGTCCAACACTTTTCTCTGATTCTTAATCTATCATAAAACACAAGGCACAAAGAAAGATATTTCGGAGTAAAATTTAGACATGTACAACCTGTAGACAACTACTCTGATGAGACGTCGACACGGTTTTTCTTCCTTAAGTGATTTCAGTGTTTTGTTTTGTTTTTTGTCCTATGCACTGCAATTATTTTCCTTAAAGAAAATAAAAATAAAGATTACCACGATGCTAAACTCGACTGTGGCGTTTCTTTGCTACCTTTAAAGTCTTTTATCGTCCAGTCATGTATGTATTTTTCCAGCAGGGACGCAACTGTTCTAAGCTGTCCACCAGCATTTCTTGCTATCTCGAATCCCATATGTCTTTTTACTATGCAATCTTTAATTTTATATTATTATATTATTTTTCATTTCATTTTGTAAAAAAATGAACACTATTCCTGTTGTAAATTGGACTGAGAAACAGTTCCAGTTTACACAATATAAAGAAACAAAATAAAAATGAAATAAAATATTCAAAATAATATGAGAATAAACGAACTTAGTCTCACTCATTGAAAACATTGTGGAGAATGCTCAAGTGGCAAAGCACAAAGTGAATCCGATCTGCTCCAGGGAAATAGAGATGAGTTACAGAACCAGTAGCACTGGTACAATTGCCAGAGAAAACACATTTGGAAATAACTACAGGGAGTCGTTACAGACCACGCGATGCACATAGGGTTAAATTGGCAGATCTGGTGAAGGTCCCAGGACATCGAGTGTCACCAACTGCCAATCATATTTTGTTTTTATATCTTTAGTCACGCGACCAGAAGCACATGCCCATTCAAAATAACTGATAAGTCCAATAGCTTCCGTCCGTCACAGAAAGCGAGGTACTTGACATTAAGGACTGTGAAAAGCCTTGGCGTGCTGAGGCTGTGGGAAGAAATAAAATCCAATAACCTGAACTAAGTCTCTATTATATTTGTAATTTCTAGTACTTTTCGGTTCTCTTTATTCATGGTGAAACACGGTCGATTCTTTCCGTCGGTCATCTCATACTAAAGGCTCCTAAAAACCTTGACTTGTCAACTGGACGGGAGAGAAAGCACCATACATCGAATTTGATCTAAGTTGTCTGTTCTATTTTAGTAATCTTAGATCTAGATCTTATTGTGTATTTTTTTTTTCAGTACACGACAAGGGAACGTTTTATCAAGTGAGATAAATTATTAGATGTCGGTGAGATAGTTAAACCCTAAAAGAGTCACCCGAAAATGGTGGGGTATCAAACTCTCTAGTGTGACGTTAATACCAATATTTGAGAAATGGCAGTATGTGCTTGGATATGAGGTCTGTGGTTCTGCTACCAACTGTATACTGCTTGGAACGGAATTCCACCCCTAAATCATAGTATGATGAGCGAGTCTTTGACCACTTCGGCTCCTTGACACTCCTGGGGTTAATGCAGGCCAGTAGTTTAATTTGTTGTTGCTGTATCTCCAGGTGCCCTTGTTGATATTAAAGTTGTTGAAATAATATCGGTCCTGATGAAAATATGACTTCTAGGTTATATTTGAATAATCAGTGTGTCACCAAGGCCTTTGGGCTGCTCGTGCTGGTTTTCAATGCCGTGTGTGTTTAAAGCAATGGCATCTATTTTATTCCTGATCGAAGGAAATAACAGTGACTGCGTCATATTAACACTGGCGGGTTTTTTTTTTTTTCAGTGCTGCATTAGACAGTTTTAAAACTTTGAAGTTGATTCCTCAAAATTCCAGAGATCTAATGAGTAGTTCTTTAGAGATTAAATATAATACAGGTTTCTGGGCAGGCTAAATTGGAAAAGGAGCCGCCACGATATGAAAATAACCAAACATTCTTTTCTGAAATGCAAGGTGCTTACTCTTACTCTTGTCTGAAAAGTATCTAGGGAAATTTCTAAGTCATTCTAAATTTTACCCCAAAGAAGACATAGTGTGAGTGAGCTCTAGCCACTCTGTTGAAAACGCTCTAGGAATCACAGCGCTCTTCATATTTCCAATTGCCTAACTGGGCTCTTCATATGCACCTCACTAATCAGCCTTCACAGACCAAAAAAGAACAAACAAACAACAAACAAATGAATAAACAAACTTAAAATTATAGTCTTGTGTCCTAATGGGGCAATAGGAATATAATACTCCCAACACATGAAGACTTTGTTTCACCGAAAAGATCTATATCAGTGGACGATCTGGCTCCAGCAAACATAATGATATTTATTTATGAAGAATTTTGAATTTCGATGCCAATGTGGATGCCTAAATTGTCGCTTGCTGACAAAGATCTACAAGATTTTTGCCTCAGGGGAGATAGCCGGATGAGCACAGAGTGAGCGATCCTGTAGGTGACTGGACTGAAAAATTCTACTCTTTCTTTACCATGTAGATAATGACTCCATGTGACATAGGTTATCCGCTGACCCCGTGCGTCTCTTAGTCACTTTTTTCTGGTGTCAGGTGACGGCGGAGTGGTCAGGGAGAGCTGTGGCAGCCATTGTCAGGGTGAGGAATGAGTAAAACGTTACAGCTGCCCTCCCCTGGGACACGCGCACGCTAGCAAAGCCAAATAAGGCAAGTCGGCTTTTATTGACGGGTAGGTGATTCCAGTGTCGGTTGGGGAGGGCAGGGGGGGGGAGGGGGCAGAGGAAAAAGAAGTCTCCAACGTTCTTTGACAAAACGTCTTTTGTTATTATCGTTGTTGTTGTTGTCGTCGTTGGAAAAGCTGTTTCCAGAGAATCGCCGTTAACCGTTTAGAGTTGTCATCCCTCGTTCACTCACACAACGAACAAAATAAGAGTTTTTAGAGGCTGAAGCGATGCAGTGGGTTGTCTTTTAAAACTGAGAGAATATACAACTATGTGCTCAAAAAGATGTTTTGCCGCATTACGTTGGTTCTAGACGCCAAGACGGAGCCGGAGATCATATTGTCCACACTTTCTGATGCCAGTCCACTCCCTAGAGAGGGATCACACTCACACTTTCTCCTTGAAAATTACACCTTAATTCTCTCTCTCATTAACGTTTCTTTCTTCTTTCTTTCTTTCTTTTTTTTTTTTTTGTAGGGTTGATAACTTTATCTGCATTTTTTTTTTTTTTGACTTTCTCTCTTTATTTTTCATTTCGTTCTTGGAGTCCTGTTTAAATTCTTTTGAACACGAAAGGCTTTGAAAATTCAAATTCTCACAGACGAAATGGAAAGTAGTGAGTAAAAATGAGGCAAAAAGGAAGGAGAGCAGGAGAAATTGCGGAATGATAAATACCAGATCTTGAAGAATATGGACATTTTATTGATCGACGCATGCATATTTAATTGAATGCGAACTGTGTTCGCCTCCTTTGATGTATTACTCCAGAATTGTCAGAACTATTTCACATTCACTTGCGCCATAGATCTCCATTATAATCACGGAGGCAATAATATAGCTGTAGCTGTATATGAAGCTACTATGTCGTTGTCTATATTATCTATATCTATAATAATCTATATCTATAGCGCGGGCGTATATATATATATAATATATGCTCACCTTTGTGTTTGGTGTATATGTATATATGTGTGTATGTGTTTGTGGTGAGACACTGTTCAATACTTTTTTCCTTCAGTGTTTTCCAGACAGTATTAAACCTTGAGGAGGCATTGTAAAAGAGATGGGTGATAGATCACGTTATATCAATAGGTATCAAATGGCTGCACTTAGCGACAGACCTTTTCGGAATTGCAAAGGCAATCAGAGTGATTATTCAAACCCCACAAATGTGGCTAGGGCGTTTCTTGACCATTCTGAATTTTGCAGTCAAGAAGAAACAGCGGCGAGAGGCACAATGTCAGAGGCACAATGTCTTTCCTCTCCTTTGACTATTGACTGTTCTTCACATTACAAGACCATAATATATTATATGTGATGCAGTGTTACATATCGATTTAATACAGCTTTCTACACCCCAGTATTAAATATTGGCGATATATTTTAGAAGGGTAGACAATAGCAGATGTGAGACTAATAAGTAATATAGCTCTTCGTTTGACTTTATATTGTAACCCTATAACTATTGACAAAAACAGTTGGAATCGAGCTTAAGCACTGTTACTGTTAATAAGAATGCCATGTAAGAATAATTCCATTCTTTTTCCAACCGCTTGACCGCTCTTTTGATATCAAGATTATCTATCGGATACTTAACTAGACTGTCCATTGGATTTTACACGATTCCATGCGTGTGAAATGCTTAGTGGCTCTACCATAGAGCACGCACTTCTAAATGTTGTCAGGGAGATTAATTCTACCGTCAGTGTCCCTTAAGGGATATGTAGTCTTGATTAAGAAATGATAGTTGAAGCCTAATGACACTACAGAACGAGTATTATTGCTGCCTGAAAGAATAATATATGCATATATATAGATATATAAAGTTAAGAGTTCGAGTCTTTAAACATATTGGTCCTTGACACTTCCAGGATTAAGTCTGAGGAGGGGGAATATGATATTGTAGACTCGTTCTGAATCTCTGCTTTAACTCAGCTCGGATTGTGAGCAACGTCGAGCCTTCTCAATTATTGTAAAATGCATGGCGCAAGAGACAGATAGGCGGATAGATAAGCAAAGATACAAATTTACAGACCAGACAGACAGATAGACAAACAGACAGACAACACGACACTACATTGTGTGAGTGTATACATATTATATGCATATTTAAATCAAAGTAACAGAAACCAAGTCAACGAAAGAGGGGATCTACGTTTCTGTGTTACCTCCCTGTCGCCCATTCTTCTAAGTTGGGAACCGTTTCTCTGACGGCATAGATTTTCTGGCGGAGACACAGAATAATTTGTCTTGCCTATCATAGATATCTACTGTTATTTATCTTTTCGTCCATGCAGGTGGCTGTGCAGTGTATGTTCTGTATTTTTGATGTAGTGGCAACAACTTAGATTGGCGGTCCTCTCTTGCTCCTTTCAGTGTCTTTTTTGACGTACATTACGAGGGTTGACGAGAATAGTCTAGTTTAGTATCTGCAGGCTAACTGTATGTAAGCGTGTCTGTTTGATTTTCCTCACTTTGTTTTCTGTTTGTCACCTACACAAATATTTGCCCTCTGTCCTCTCTAAGTTTGAGCAGTTACAATATTACCACAGGTAAGAAACCTCTCTGTACACATGAAAAAGTTAATACGGGTTGCAATTGTTTTTGTTGTTTTCTGTCCACGTTATTGTGGCCGACATAACAGTTTGCCTCCTCTAATAGATAAAAGAAAGGATTCTGTCTTACTATGAGACAAGAACTGCCAAAATATTCGAAATAATTCTGAGACCTCAGATCTTATGGTCGACATACAGAATTTTCAGAGTTAACTTCATATCATAGTCCACAGATAGATCTCAGTTTTTCATAAGCCGGTAATCCCTGTTTTCAGATGACTTTTTGAGGCTCCGCAGTTTATTAGTGGTATAGAGAATTTTATTCCTTTCCACTTGTGGATATAAGAAGAACTACATTTTACTTTAGTCTAGCAGCCCAATATATTCAGATGTCTGACGCTCTAGATCTTGTTGCCGACATACAGAAATTTATATCTATCACAAATAATAGAAAGGTCTCGGTGACCACTATCAGCCACAAGTAAAGCCTTCATACTCATAAATTTATCCCTCCCTCAACCCCACCCCCTTCTCTCACAGCGATCCCGGTGGGTACACCGAGTATAGAATATGTAGTAGGCACAGAATCCCTGTATTCAGATGTCGTCCTGATTTCTGAGGCCGCAATTTTTTTAGGCCGAAATAGAAACTACATCCCTATCATAGATAACAGAGAAAGATCTCAGTGACCCCAATGTGCTACAAGTCAAGCAAACATCTTCATATTCCTCAGCTTAAATTAATCTTTTAATCAGTGCTGAAATTACCAAAGGCATTGAAGCGGAGATAGATCTGGGCATCATCCGTCAGAAATGTGGCCTCTCTAGGACACATTATGCCCAGAGATGCTATCTTCTAAACAGACACGCTGGCTGCTCTTTTATTTTAGCCAGAGTTAAAATTGATGTCTTACCGGAAATGAAATACAATGTGGAGCATCCAAACAGTTGCGCCCCGAGAAGAATGAATTATTTTACATCCATAAGTCACCCTCCTTTTTTTTTTATATGTTATATTGGCCTTATCTCTCTCCTTCTCTCTCTCTCTCTCTCTTAGTTTTTTTTTTCATTTTATTTCATTCTTTATTTGACATTCATCTTAGTTATTTTCTTGCTTCTTTTCTTTTTCTTTCTTCTTTATTTCATATTCGCCTCGCCCTCTCCTCTGTTCTTTCTATCTTTCTTTTTTTTTTCTTTTACTCTCTGTTTGAAAAAAAAAAAAAAACTATTTAGAGGAAAGATAGGGGGTGGGGGAAAGGGAGAGGGTCCACCTAGACGTTTATCTTGCTTCCGCAGTTTTTATTCATTGTTGTTCCCCCCCCCCCCTCTTTCTTGGTCTAATGTCTTTTTTTAGGCTATCAGGCTTTTGTGTTTTTTAATTTGATTTCGTTGTGTAACTTCGGTAGGCTCATTCTTTATTTGCCTTTGAGAATTGAATATGTATTGTCTAAAAACCACATTGTGTTAATAATTTTATATTAGTTTCATATTCATAGCTAATCTAGAAATCGGGAATTCTGCATTTGCTTCACCAGTCAGACATGTATATTACATTTCCTGCCTGTCTTTAAACCTCCATGCTTTGTCTTTAAATCCGACACATCTGAATCCATAGTTTTATCTTATATAGACTTTGATAAAACAAAGAACTGTTCTACAGATCTTAACAGCGGAATAGGAACTGTCAAAAGGACGATGTTAGATCTCATTAGCATTTGGAAAGAAGTCGATCAACATAGGCTTTAAAATCAGAAACATGAACTGTCTCGCGGAGCCAATAATGACATAAGATGACTTACAATGGACAAAGAACAAAACAATGAGAAAATAATGTCGGTAGCAAAGTGGTTTTAAAAGAGAATGAGGAGAACCAGCTGGAAAGCGAAAACGACTAAAGCGAGTTTTTTTTTTTTTTTTCAAAGAACTGAAAGTGTAAGGGGCGCCGATACAACTCATTGTACTGAAGAACGTCATAGTCACTGATGACAGAAATGGCAGAGTGAACGAAGGACAATCTCGCTGTCAGCAAACTGACCGTCAAAGCCGGATAGTGAAGTGATGTGAAGACTGAGAGTTTTGATTTGTTTCACCGTGGAATTGACGTTTGACGTTACCAGCGGCTTGCACATACATGATACAATGTCCGCGATCTGTGGTCGTGGTGGAGCATGGCGAACATTCAAAGAAAGAGGAACAGAAGAGTAGAAAAAAAAGGATTGAGGGGGAGAGGAAAGGAAAGAATAAAGAGAGAAGAAAGGCAAAGAAAACAACAACACAGGGAATCTTATTGTCTATTTCTGACATATCTCCCTCCAAATCAGGATCACTGGGTGCGTTGGCCTATGTGTTGTCTTATCTCTAATCGGGCAACCGCTCATACACCGACAGACTGTCTGCTAGGCACGATTAAGTTCTGTGTGTGTGTGTGGGGGGAGGGGGGCTATTTTATAAGGACATAACAAGCATATTTTCAAAATACTCACCGTCCGAATGTGTCCATGTGAAGGGGATTATCTCTGGTCAACATGCTATCTTTGTCGTGCAACTGCTAAGACACCGCCCACTGATCAGTGAGGATGGATATGTGATTGTCTGCTTTTGTTATAACGCTACACGCAACTGCTCAAGAAGAGAGGGAAAGGGTAGGGAAGAAAAGGGGGGGGGAGGGAGGGAATCACCGGAGAGAACATTGATATCTTGGTTTGTTGCAATTATTATAAAGACAGACTTCGACATCAAAGACTCTATGTGAACAGTTTCAGTAATTTACAATGCACACTCTCTACTAATCACAGTTTGATAGAAACGAATGGATTCAACGCATCGATTCCGTTTAATTTCATATTATTTTGAATGATCCTCAATGACAGCATCTCGTCCTATATCTCGGGCAGTAGACGGTCAAGGCAACCAGGACATCTTATTTCATAGCCTAACGTAGCAGCCCGAAATTTCTCGGCAATCTCAGAGCTGTTCCTGAGTTGCAATCCACGAGCCCATTCATGATGAAAAATGTCTCATTCAAAATATCTTTTCATTCAAGTGTTTGGGATATGAACATATTTTCAGTACCTTACAATGATTTCAGCAAGAGAAGTTAACCCTGTGTAAAGGTCGAGTGGGAAGATAGGGAAAAGAGCAACTTGATAAAATGTTTCCATCACAGTTAAACTATTTCTGAACCTTTCTTCATGCAAACAAACTTTCCACAGCATTAAAATGCAACCAGTTTGTACCACATCATACCGTTCTCTAAAACAGTCATTCTGCTCATTAAAAAGATAAATCATAAAAGAAACTTTCGGTATTCTAGAAACAACAGTTTTTTTTAGAAAACAGGCCTTTTGCCAAAGTACGTTTGAAATTTCCAGCCCGGATTTCAGCAGCTCGTTAACATTCCACACATTGTAAACCTTCATTACAGCACGATAGCCCTGAACTTTGGATCCTGGGCTAAAAGTTGTTGTTGGACATGAATGATTTGTAACAGGATACCAGCATTAAGCCGCAAGCGTTAATGTTACAGCCCCTGGAAAAGATAATGAGATATAAAAGCTATTGTCAGTATCAACAAAATATATAGCAACTAAAAAGACATGTATCAGCAAAACTAATACATAAATTCACAATGTTTACTACGAACAAATGGGACCTAGTGCCTTTTTTTTTTTTTTTAAGAGTCACACAGTGTTAATTTTTGCTCTGGAGAAAACATAACTGATGACTAGTTATCGTACTTTTAGTTATAGAGAAACATTGTGTTAGCCAAGCAAAGGGTTTATCAACCACGAAAAGCGCACTTAATTGAGAGGCTAACCTTAAACATGTTACGGACACTGTTAGAGAGTCCGAGTTTCTATGATACGAGTATACATCGAAATCCACCTAAATGAATGACAGATCTAGTCCTAAGGTGTTACGAGTATGGTTATGGTAATGGTTTTTATAAGCTTTTCAACCTCTTGTAGTGGTGGTTATCTTAGCTGTCCACAACCGTGGTCAAAAAATAACATAACACTATTGTGTTATGCGATCCCTTGTGTTACGTGTGCGTGAAGTTTGAAGGAGATTTTCAATACAAAGTATGATTGTCGAGTCATCGACCTCATCAGTCCCTTGACACCTTTAAGGTGGACTACGAGATAGCCCAATAAGAGACACTTGCCTGGAAGAGTAAAACCCAAGTTTCCAGAATAGAACCGACGGGATTTCAGATCGGAAGTACGTCGAGCGTTTTCCTAGGTATTAAATCGTTACTATTGCTCACTGCTATTCTTATTTGGAGCGCATCCTGGTTCAACAGGGTCATAGGGAAGAGCTTTAGTCATAAATTTCCTATCCCACCGTGTCAGGGTCAGCAAAGAAAAATGAGTCATTATTATTTGCAGTCGAGGCAAGGCCAAGGTCATGGGTCAATGCATTTTCAAGGGATATTGGTGAACCCTACGGCGAGATCTTCGACAAATGCGAGCAAAGGCCACGATGAACAGATGACAGATTTGTCTATAGACTTCATAGGAATTGAATTGCAAAACAATCCGAGTGATTGAGACAGTGTCTCAGGAGTCTTCCTGTCTACTAAAAAATTCACACTTTCCAAGAAATAGAATAGATAAGCAGCTTCTTTTTCTATTCAATGTGTATCCATCGCGATCACTCACTGTATTAAATCTTCCTCTTGTCAACACTTTAAAATTGTCCAAATGACTTCAGTTATGCGTCTACTCCAGTCTGCAGTCTACATACACTACAATAAAGAATTTGTCCTAAGAGCTGGAAATGGGCTTCCAAAGCAAGATCCAGAGAAAGCTGTTTTCTTTTTTTTTTTTTTTTCTTTTTCTTTTTTTTTTTTTAAATCAGTTTTATTTATGTGTTTACTTGCGTTAACAAAAATGTCCTTATCTTGATATGGCTCATGTCAAAGACAAAGGGCCAGTTGGGTAGCTGCAAAATAACATTGAGCTACCAAAGGCTAATTTTCAAAACTATTTATTTCTTGAAGTGATGAGTTTCTACTGAAAACATGTCCACGTCAAAAACCGTTGAATGCAAAGATATTTTGAATGAGACATTTCCTTTTTTTCTTTTATACGGTCAGTCATGTAACTTTTCCTTGGTATAACATAAACATTGCAAAGAAAGAAAAAATATTTTTGCATCTTTTATTTAAAGCATGCGACACACACACACACACACACACACACACACACACACACACACACACACACACACACACACACACACACAC
>JBCAUA010780154.1:0-14839 GCA_038406235.1 Peronia verruculata
CCCCCCCCCCCCCCCCCCCCCCCCCCCCCCCCCCCCCCCCCCCCCCCCCCCCCCCCCCCCCCCCCCCCCCCCTTCATTTTCTATTTTTCTGTTTTTGACATCACAAGCAAGCCAAGGAGAAAAATTTAGAATGCAGGCAGTTTAATCCCATTTTATAATCTGTTTGTATTTCTCATTACTCTCAGTATATGGCTGTTGTCACCCAAAGCTGATTCATCTTCTCTGACTGAGCCATTTATTATTTGCAAACTTTGACCCATCAAAGGATCTGTATCTATAACATACAGCCTTATAGTTATCTGTACAATTTGCGAATCAAATCATTCACTTTCACTGTTATAAACTCTCTCTATAGTTGTCAATCCATATTTTTTTTTCAGATTTAAGCACAGATGTGGGTTATAATGAACAAGAAAAGTGCCACACTTTAAAATATAACTACATCTCATATAATGACTAAGAGAACAAAAGAATGAAATCTTACATTCTCCGGGCTGTGAGCTCCAGGACCAGGTTTGACGGTGCCATCTCCAGGCATGACATTTCTGCTAGTCATGCTAAACTGGGGTGGTGCATTCTTGTAGATGTTGGGAGCTGTCGTGTTGTATGCTCCGGGACCTGGGGTCTGCGAGAGACAAGACACAAAACACATCTCCTCATTATAAAAAATCTAAGTATGGCACTTCAGAAACTATGCAATCAACTGTTGCCAAACTGCACTATGATTGTGGAAAGATTAAACTTTCAGCCAATTGAAACTCACAGGAGTGATGCTGGAAATCACATTTTAAAGAATATTTTCAAAATGGAATGGTGCATCCATTTGATGAGACTGATAAATGTAGTAAAATACCGTAGAGGGTTTATATCATTGCTATGACAAGCAAATGATACCAAACTTTATTAAAATTTTAACATGAAAAATTATTACAATACTAAGATTAAAAACATATCAAATTGAGATAACACATCAGTTTCAAAATTATCAGAAATAAGATATGGAAGATCTTTCTAAATAAATCAGATCACTTTTTGTGAAATAAACACGAATTAGTGGTACTAATGTAAGTTTTAGATATGGGGCTTAGATAAAAGATACTGGATGAACTGTGATTCTTACCCTTGCTAGATCCTCATCAAATCCACCTTGTTTGCTACGACCCACGAGAGAATAATTTGGAGCAGATTTCTTGCTAGACTGAGTCGTTCTACCAGTCATGTTAGGTAGAGAGTAGTTGTTGGGTGCTGAGGAAAGATTGTGGATGATATTGCATATCAACTATAACTGACATCAGTTGGACAAACAAGGATAAATAATCAAATTATGTAAAAATTGTGTTTGCCCTGACTTCTCTTAGCATGATAAGATGATACATATCCTGTTGCCATGAAAGAAAATAAGATCATCAATTACAGCTGACATCATTAATTGCCAAACATCATAGAGAAACAATTTTCATAAATCAAAATAGTAATGATGCAGATCTAATTTTGAACATCCAGTCAGATGACTACTGCTAAGAGATAACAAAGAAAAGAAAAGAGAAAGACATTCAAAGTGAAAATCATCTGCCATTTTTTATTTATAAAAAAAAAAGGTTTTAACCCTTTGAACCCTGAACCCCTGATCCTATCTTGACCCACCACCTGACCTCCTGGACACTTGGTCAAACAGGAGGGGGTGTGTCAGCCCGGTCTACCGGGCATACGGTGCATAGGCAAATTAGTGCGTGCCCGGTTTACCAGGCATACGGGTTCAAAGGGTTAAATTAATGTTATTAAATATGTGAAAATGGTTGAATCAATATTATGTGAAATGAACTGCGAAATTCACATTTGCCAGTCAAGATTTCAATTCAATACTGATAAAAATGGTATCATAAAAATACACCCATGTGTCCAAATCCTGTCCTACCTGGTGTGTTATCTGTCCGCCTGTTCCTGTGGCGCAGACCAAAGCTGTACTTGGGAGGGGTGTAGTAAGAATTGGGGCCAGAACTCTCAGGTCTGTAGGCTCCAGGGCCTGGAGTCTTGAAAGATGTGAGGTCTTTGTGTCTGTCGTGCAGAGAGAAGTGAGGGGTTCCGTCAGGCCCGTCACGGTAGTACTTGCGAGTGGGGAGATAACAGGGTCCTGGACTGCAGTCGTCCTAGAAAACAGCACAATATAAATGTCTTGAAATGGTTTGAGAAAGAGCCCAAAGGTTTTAGAAATTTTGTAAATAATGCAAGTGTCAAGGAATGTTACTAAAAGATGGCCCCTTGGTCAGAATTTTTAGGTAAACAGAATTTTTATTTTTAAAAAAAGACCCACTGAGATAATCTCCACTAGGAGGTTGGAAGAGGTTTGTAGGCCGTAACCATAACCCTGGTCAGCGGTTCCTAGGCTGTCAGTAATTTTAGGGAATAGCATAATTTAAGTCCTGTAATGGTTCTAGAGATAACTTCTCTAAATGTTCTGAAATATTCTTTGAAGTAATAATAGATGACCTAGCATAGTACTTTAAAAAAATTGTTTCTAGATCAGCAGTTTCATTCTGCAAATGCAAATAAAGTACAAACAAGAAGTGCACACTATATATTTCTGTCCGAAAAAAAATTCAAATAACTGCATTTTTCTTTTTCTTTTATAATCTTCTCTCCATGTCTTTGTGTGTGAAATCTCGACACAGAAAAAAGTGACGGAGATGCAGCAAGACACATAATGAGAAAGATACAACAGATATTCTACCAATTGCTAGAACTATCTCTATTGAACATTATCAAAACAAAACAAAACAAAAAATAAAAAAGACCTATGTTGTTGTATATAATACCTGGAATTTCCCGTGTCTGACTCCAAACACCCATGCGGGTTTCTTCTGGTGCACACTGCGGTAGTCATGGTTGGGCTGTCCTACAAGAGTGGGAAGTGAGTAGCAGGGACCTGGGCTGTTGTACATGGCAGCGATTGGTCCCCTGGGCTTGGTGGGCACCCAACCTCCAACATCTTTGGTCTCAACTTGAGCAGTCATTCTGGATGATTTTGATTTCCTGTAAGGAAGAAAAGTGCACGTTAATAAATATACAATGCACCAAGACTGCAAGTGATGTGTATCTTGTCATTTAAAAAGACTTGGAGGCAGAGCCTGGACACGGTCACATGCGAAACAGCAAAGGAGATCAAAAGAGATAAGGAAAATAGGAGAGCTCTATGTTTCTCAAAGAGTGAAGAGCAATAACTGACTAATCATTTGGTTTACGACACATAAACTCTGCCATAGTAACCTTCATATCTGTTACTGTCAGATGTCAAATGGATACTTGGTCACATGATGTCCAGTTTAACTCTAGACTTGCCAGTGTCAGATATGCTAAGCCTGCACTCTGAGGGCAAAGGCTAATCTACAGCTGGTTGATGAGTCTGGAGACTTAAGTTACAGGAGATATTAAAAAAAAATGCAGATTCAATATGGTATGTGTTGAGGCTACCTTTCCCCTCTATTCATTACTTTCTCATCATCTAATCAGCAAAATCTGTTAGGCAAGATGTTTAACGAGCTAGAATAATTATGTTGAAACTTACGCAATTCTGGCAGAGTGGATTGCTAAATATGAAATTCAGTGTTTGATTAGGGCCAATTTCTTCAGAATGGGTGTGGTTTCAAATTTGTAGTGGAGAGTAATGTAGCTTTGTGTATGTTAGTGTCGACTAAAGACTCACCGGGACATACGAGGCACACAATTACTTAAGAACTGGTCCTAAAGTTTTAGCACTACCCTGAAAAAAACTGTGAAGAAAAAAAAAACAGTCAGTGCTTCACATCTGGGCTGCGTTGATGATGATGAAAGTGCTGATACGTGGCAGAAGCAGCTGATCTGAGCAAGGCTGGGAATATGATGGAAGCGTAACAAGCCTCACTATTAGCAAAAGCATTAGCCAAAGGTTTTTGAAAGCTGTTGTTGTAGTCTATAAGATTTTGCTTATGTTTATCTCATGTAGGGGAAGTATCTAAAGTAAGAAAAATGTAGAGAAAAAAAGCAGTTCACAAATCCTGAAAATATTGGATGTATTTGCATTGTTGTGAACATTGACTTTTTTAATTTTTTATTTAGTAGAATCTCAGTGTTGCAAAATCATCAAGAACAACTCATCGCTGTGTTTGACTTCTCTTGTGCAGTGGTTGATATTGTTGCTTTCATTTTATAACATCTCATTTTGAGATAAAATTATTGGCTTCTACTTCTTCCTCTTTTTTCTCTTTGTATATATGACACTTCAATATCTGCACATCTACCTCTGGTTCTCAGGCTGTACCGATCACTGACACACCTCTAGCCACGTAACATATGCCTGTCTGCATACCTGAATATTAAATGTCTATCTCCCTCTTTTTCTTTTATCTGTCTGTGTATTTATATTCTATCTTTCAATTTATCTATCCACTTTAAAGCTTGGAAGAAGGTCCCCGTGTCCAAGAAGTGTTGTTACAGTAGGCCTATGGGGATGGTTGGGAGAAATGGAATTTGAGGGGGAGAGGGTGGGTATGCTGGTCTATATGTGCACATTCACCTGATTCTTAAAAAAAAAAAAAAAAATCACAGTAAATCTGTAGGCTTATGCATCTATTTCCTCCCCCTGATATTGTGCTATCTGAACTTACAGAAGACAAATAAATCATAAGATATCTCAAGGCTGTATTATTGGTACTTGTTAGATCTTTCTACTGTATCTGTAGTTCTCAGTCACTCAGTCAACCTCTGCTTTGAGCCACAAATCAACCAGATTCAGGAGCCAATCTCCAGCCTTGCTTAGTCAAACTCATAAATCTGGTCAAACGACGTAGTGAGATCTAGGCCTATACTTATTACTGTAGATCTAAGCGTGCCGTCCCCCCTTGTCGATTCCCGCGTTATCAAAACATGCAATAAACTTGACGACGCCACTTGTGCCCCCTATATTTATAACTTCAGACGGACCAACACTGCCCCCCCCCCCCTCCTCAGTGCAACGATGACCTGCTGAGAGTTTGGGATGTCAAACAGAATACATTTTGCCTGGCGGCATACTAAACAGGCCTGATTGTGCGTGATACAGCGGTTCCCAGTTTGTCTGATTTGCAGCTGTCCCACGGGAGGAGACAATATCAAGACTTTTTTTTTTCCGTTGTCTTCATTTAATCATAATTTATGCTTCTTTGTTCACATAACTTTACGTTCATCAGTTTCTTTCTACTCATTTGTAGAATGATATGGGCTAATCACGAGCTGTTTTCTATAGGTGCAGCACACACCAAAGTCTGAAAACTATTGATTTGACATGGTAGCCATCAACTCTGTATTATAGTTTTTAAAACAAGTACTTTATGTGATTTATAACACCATAAAGACGTTGTACTCGAGTGTAAGTTATCGTTGTACTCGCGAAACAAATGGCAGCCTGTGTATTCCTCAAACACAGCGCACACGATCTCCTCAACCTCTCCAGATTGTAGCTGTGATATAATGACGCATTATCTTTTACTTTTATTACAACTCCATATAATCTCTCCTGCTTTGGCCCGAGTTACTGACACTATTACGGTTGATAATTTGAGTAATAACTGTTCTTTCATTTCACATAATACCGTAGTCAAACTAGAGTGAATCAGCAACATTTTCTACCTAATAAACACAACAACCCCCCCCCCCCGTAGAAATTTATTTTATATCGTAATGTATTATGCTAGTATGAGTCGGATAATTTATGCTTGCACAGCTAAACGTGTTTGTCGTTAATTAAAGTAACAGCCTGATGCCAGATATTTGCCATAGCATGCTGTATGATATTTTTTTTCTAAAGAAAAAAAGGAAAGGGGGGGGGGGAGGGATACAATGTACAGCTATATCTGGGATTGTTTGCAAAGGCTTCCCTAGCCTTCTCTTCTTGCTGACGTATACACATGCTTTCTACACAGTCTGAGATAAGAAATGCACAAAGTATAATATTTCTTTTGGCTGTTTTTTTTTTTTTTAAACAGTGGATAAGACAGAAAAAATAAGGGGGAGGACGAGGGGGGGGGGTGTAAACTGCACAAAGATAACATCCTGGTAAAGCAAATATGTTTGCTGAGATTGTGTCAGATTTTATGACTCACAGTCAAATCAATGGTTAACAAAAGGCCAACAATTTGCTGACTGATTTGTCACAGGCGCTTTCTTTAGCCACCTGTACAACTCTGTGTTCCGCTTACTAGACAGGCTACAACAAAGACCTAACATGTCATATATCACTAGCCAGCAATCAAGTGTATGAAGGTACCAACCCTGCTCCCTTCTCTTTTTCCTGTACCCTTTATTATATAAATTAATGTCTATCTGTTGTGGACGGCTGTGTCTGTAAACCATTAATCCACCCCCTATGATGGTTTCCGTGAGAGAAGTGAAAATAACGGGTTTTGTTTAAAGCCCTTCTTACGTAGGGCTGTTGATACGTTAAATTGTGCCTTACCCGATCGATACCCTTTGCCAGTACCGATCAAGAGCGCCTAGGCCTGTGCCAATGGTAGTTTTTCGCATTCGTCACCCGTCACTGCATTGTTGGGCTAGCTAAGCCCCTAGCGACCAACTGTTTACAGCGCCCGAGCAACCGGCCAGGCAAGCACGGATGTGTGCCAGAGGTAGATTAGGCCAAATATTAACGTGACCTATCGTTGTAGGCCAACTCGAAGTCTACTTGAAAACTAAATGGTGCAAAACGCATTGTTCGATGAGAAATATTTCTGGGGCCTGCCACTTGCTGCACCCATTTCTTCTAGTCTCACCACTCCACGAGCCGTCTTTTTAGTTCTTCAACTATGTCAGGGTGTCTTCGAATTCAATCTCTTATCAGTCTCGAAGTCTCTCGAGGAAAGCGCAAACTCTCTCCAATAACAAGTGGCAAGCTATTGAACTGGGAAGTTTAGGTCCATTTTCTTCTAGTGCCAAAGTTCGGACTGACTTTAGCAATAATCTCTTTCAGTGTCACATTTCAGACTGGCTTTAGCTATAATCGCCTCCAGTGCCATGTTAAGGCATCAGGTTTAAAGATAAGATTTTTTTATTTTTTTTAATTGTTTGTTTTAGACATCAAAGAGCTTGGCATTTGTTGCGGCCATTTGAACAATTAGGTACCGAGCTAATCAAATTAAATGAAGAATGTAATTTTAGATTTCCAGATTTCTTTATTTTAAAATTAACACAATAGTGTCATATACAATGTACATAAGAAGGCTTGAATGTGCTGAAGAAATCATTGCATTTCTGTTTAGTCCATAAAATGGTCTACTGCCACAGCACTAAAAAGAACTGAATAGTGCAGCAGATTCATGAGCCGTATAACCATTCATTGGGTTTTAAAACTTTCCTGTCTCTGAAAAGAAGTGCAGTAAATGATACTGAGTGCCTGACGCTTAACATTTAATGCTCCATTAGGCAGGGCAAAATGAAATGGTAAAATGCTTTACATGATCCTTTACAAAAAACACTGTATAGAATATTCAAAGGAGGCAGTATTATTCTCTCATATTCTCCACACTACAGCAGAAAGTGGAAAGGGAGAAAGGGGAGAGGATAAAGGGAACGGATGAAGTAAGACATCAAGTTGAGTTTGTCAGATCCTGTAGGTCTTTTTGTTTTGGTTTTAATAGAAACAGTGAAACAGTTGTTTTGTTGCACTGAATGAAAATTCAAAGCTGAGTTGCTCGTGACTCCAGACTGCTAGGGTTTTCATAACAAAAGATGAAGTGTTTGCCTTAAAGCTCTTCTTCTAAGAGATGTAGAACTTTTTATTTTTTATTTATTTAACAAGCTGAGTCTTCATTACCTAAAATAAATTAGGTATTTCTTATATTATAATTGACTTTTCAAGGAAATCTAAAACCTGTTTTCTTAGCTTACAGCAACACTAAGTTATTAACTTTAAACAGCTCTCTACAAAGCTTACACTGCCTACCACCTCCTCACCTGTCTAATTATTCTTCCTCACCCCCTCCCACATACACATTTACCTACCTACTTTCCTGTCTCTCTACCTACTTATCTACCAATCTATCTAGCTAAAATACTATCTATTGATCCACCCACTGTCCAGCCCACCTCCTACCAGCCTATCATTCTCCATATAAAAGTGATAAGTTTACTCTATTACCTATCTCTTTTATTACCTTCACCATACTGTTATCTTTGCCACCACGTTCTTCTGAACTATATTTTTAGCTTTACTACCCATTACCAAAATACAAACATTATCAAAGTTACCAGAATTAACAAATTTATAATGTTAAGTTTTGTGCATTTCCAAGACACATGTTCAGATAAAAGACAGAAATTTTAAAAAATTAAAAAATCAGCATCACTAATGTTAAACTGGAAAAACCTTTAGTTCAGGTAAAGACTTAAAACATTCAGTGCAGAAAATCAGGAAAAAAAAAATAAATAAATATTTCACAGGTAATGAGTTTTACTGGGAGGTAAATTTATCAATACCTCCCAGGCTGGTGGTTTACTTTGGATAATGGAAATCTACAACCAGGGACAATGAACTCCTTTTGATAAGCTTAGTTTATCTTAAGCTACAAACAATCATTAGTTTTCAAATAATCTCCAGCGTCAAACAAACACTGCCAAGCAATGACTGAAAATAGCTTTATGTTGTGCCAATGAAGAAAAAACTTCATTACTGTGATCACCACCTTCAAATTTTTTTATGGGGGAAAAACTGCGGACTGCGCAGTTCAAAGCATTTTGTGTTCTGAATGTTTCTCGAGGCCATCATCTTCACAACAGTCATTGTACAAAGTTGAGTGGATTTATGTCATAAATATCTGCTTTGACATCTTCTCGCATGAAAATGTCAGCATTAAATCTGCATACAATAATAGATATGCTGAAAAGTGAGGATAAAATGAGAGAAAACAAAAATAAAAAAAAAGTAATCTAGTCTATTTGTTTCTGAACTTTTGGAAAGCTACATGTATAAGAACTGCTGTTTGTACCAGACTGATAATAAAATATTTGATGGACCAAATTGCTTTTGCTGGTAATTAAATTTTAATTTTGGCCTACATCTTATCCACAGAGGCTGGTTGTCATGGTGAAATAAACTGAATCAGGTCATAACATGGCCTGTTCATTAGATATTCATTACACTAAAACATCAATCAGTAGATCTATACACAGAACAAAAACTAAGACAATGGTAACTTCTCAAACAGCAAATATTATTCAACACCACACCTAATCTCATCTCACAACATTTAGTGGCAAGTTACTTTACTTTGTTTTGTTTCATCAATGAATCTGACTTCTGAAAAATGGTTTGTTCAATGTGGGAATGATAGCAAGATAGGTGGCAGCAGACTAGTAGGTGCATTCAATTTGTTTCTAGCTATATCAGATCACTTCTAACACTACTGCAAAGCTTTTCTTTCATAGAATTAAAAGCTGCCAAATCCTAAGTAGAATTCCTCACTGGGAAAAACATTTGATCCTTTAGAATTTTGTATTAATTTGTTCAAGACTACATTTACAGATAAGGCTTAAGTTAAGGAAATATTTGAACAATGACTGTGTTATTCAACTTCTCTATCATATTGTAATGGATCCCCTTGAATCCAGTAGTCTATCATTAGGAGAATTCTTCACTTATTTACTGTTTTTTGTTTTCTAATCACTTTTATAAATTACAATTGTCATGTGAAACTAAAAATAAGTTGCAAAATGCAAATGCTACCAAGAATGAGAAAACTGAGTACACACTAATCATTTCATTAACCACTGAAGCGCTGATTTAACAACAACAACAACAACAAAAAAAGCAATGAATTACTGAGCAAGAGCATTAACACCATGTATTAAGTTAAAGTGTGTTACTGTTGAAGAGTCTTATGTGTTCTTATCTAATCAGTACTTCAGCAAACTGACTGGAAAAAGGAAGTGTGCAGTGCATTGCTTCATTCAAACTAGATCTTATAGCCTATTGTCAAGGTTTTAGATTTGATGGCAAGAATTATTGATGGCAAGAATTATTAAGTCAATAGTTTTTCTGGGTGTTGAAATGGGTAAATGTGGTCTCTGCTCTTTAAAAAAAAAGGGGGGGGGGGGGTCAAAGGCACTTTCATGGGACGATGTAAGAGATTAATCTCGCCTGTATGTAGTCTCATCGTAATAATAAGAAGAAAAAAAAATCCTCTAACAGAAACGACAAGCACCAGAGTATTGTACCATGTAAGTTATTGTAATCACTGTATGCGATTGCCTAACGTCACTACTCTGCACAAGGCTTGTTGGAGTCGGATTTGGTCAGGCTAGGGCTAGGCAATCTGTTTATACCAGAGTACAGAGTTAGGCCTGCAGTCGGCGAAGGTGATAAATTCGCATGGAGCTGGGGAAAATATCATGTTCAATAGATGTATGGCGTATGTTAATCTTTGCCCAGAATTATTGTAAATCGGCTTACTTACCTGCTTAGGTTAAAGCGAATTATCGCCCTCGATTACGCTAAACCCTCGACGTTTCGTCGTCCTCCTCCTGTAGAAACGGCACTGGCCTGCTGTACATAGATACCCGTAATCTGGTCATGTGGTACGTTCGCTGATAATCAATTGGCTACTACGCCTGCCGATGGCGTCCTAGCGACAGGGGAAGTGACTCGCAAGGAAGTGCGACGAAGGGTGAAAAGATAAGCCAACGTCATTGCACGGAAAGCGAAACAGGAAATTGATATCAGCCATGGTAAAGTAGCATGCACAAAAATGCAGCAAAAGTTTATTAATGGCCAAATACGATTCTTTTCTTTCAAGTAAGTTTAAATTTTAATGAACATCACAACGATCAACAGCAGACTACAATCATACAGAAAATCGGAAGTCAACATTTAAAGGTGCATTTGACAAGGGAGAAAACTCTTGAAATTGTCCAATGGCTTGAGGGAAAAGAAAGCTAAAAGAGTTGTTTCACTTGAGTATTATGCTAACAATAAGCTATCAACTCCTATTTCGTTTTAATCCATTGAATTTGGCCATTGAAATGACAATTTCCAGAAAGGCAAAAAGCACATGCAATATAATTTCTAATTTGTTCAAAATATAAATACAAAGGTGGAAGTTCTTAGCAAAAGTGGAAAATATTTTTGGTAGAGCTAGCTCTTAGAGAACACAGCAAACAATTTGAAAATACACACACGCTATTTACTCGAGGAAGGAAAAACTACACTATGAGCTAGAAGAGAACATGTCTTCCAAAAATATTTTTTCGATACTTGAGTGCAAACAAACTATTTGTGTACCAGTCCTGCATATCCAGGAATATGTTACCGGTAATGAACTGATGGAAAATAAAAAAAAATTTAAAAAGCAACACCAAATTTTTATGCCTCAGCATAGAATATCATGATGCAGAACAACACCATAGAAGTTGCTGGATAATCTACTAACAAAGATTATCTCTCCAACGTTTTAGAATTTTTTAATTTTATTTTTTTTATTTATTTTGTAAAAAATATATTATTATTATTATTATTATTTTATGAATGGTCAAACATTATAGATAGAGTGATCAAGAGAAGGATACAGCCAAAAATGTTGTTGACATTGTTGTCGTTGTCGTTGCTGCTTTGTTGTTGTTGTTGTTGTTGCCGTTGTTGATATTTTGCGTGTGTTACATATATATGTATATGTGTATATATATGTTTATTCCTCCGGGGGTGAGGCACTATATAACTGCCCTTTATTAGTATTATTATTATTACTATTATTATTATTATACCCCCAGAGGCACTCATATTGACAATCAAGCATTCCTCCAGATACATGACTAACAATGATAACATTTAAAATTAAAGAGTTTTAGAGCAGCAGAAAGACTCAATGACAGGATTTCAATATAATAGTTAATAGCAGAATACAATGTATTCTTGTGGTGATTGTTATTTATTTGTTTGTGTTGGGGGTTAATGACACATCAGCACGATTACGGCTATATTGTGTCAAACACGGTAAGATACGTTTACACGTCCAGAAGAAGAGAGGAAAGAAAGCAGGACAGACGACAGGAGCAAGGAGTGAGCGAGAGAAGAGATGTCTCCCCTGGAATGTCGAGGATGGCACTTCATGGGTTTATTCTTGTGGTGAGGAGACGCCTGAAGGTTTTAAAGGACTTCTGCAAGAAAAGTAACTCCTCAATATTTGTAAAGAAAAAAATAATTACAGGATTGGTTCCCTTTATTCCGTGTGCTACTGATCCACTAGTCAAAAATGATTACTGAGACTTTATAAATTAGGTCTTCGGTACCGGTAGGGGTTTAAATATCGTCCTAAATCGACTTGTGATGCGAAAAATTCCCAAATGCTGATTGCAAAATTATTATTAGGTATCTTCGTCACTTTGTAAAGCATTAGGACATAAAACTAAAACAATATAATACACTATAGCATGTTTTACCCCCCCCCCCCCCAACCCATTGACTGAATACGGGAGGGTTTATTTATTGTGTATGTGTTCTTATAAAAATAAATAAATGTTTGTTCCCAGGCGGCTGAAACAACAGAATCAACGACAAACGCGTACTTGAGGTGTTTCCAGACGAAATTAGATCTAGTCTTTTTTTTATGACGTGAAAAAGGTCCCATCAAACTCCTTAACAGCCCAGAAAGTTGACAGCCCAACTTTGTACGAGGACACATAGACCCGTCTTTCAAGCAACGACTGAAAAAAAAAGTTTAAAGTGATAATAATGCAAACTGTGTTTTGTTCGAGCAAATGCGTGAAATGATGTGCAAAGTCTTCACTTTCTCAGAGGAAAACCACAATAAAAAAGCATGATTGTTAGACTTTTTTTCCCAATAAGGAATGAATGGCAGTAACTATGTGCATAGACAGAAGCTCTATCACAGTCAACATCACCAGCCTCTGTCATTGATAGCTGGTTTAGACAAAGGAGAACAAACAGATAGAGAAAAGAAGAAGTAAATGAAACAAACAAGTGGGAGAAGTAGAAAGATTTTTTTTTTTTAAATCGAAAGTATATAAAAAAAAAGAAAGAAAGAAAAGAAAGAAAGAAAGAAGAAAGAAAGAAAGAAAGAAAGAAAGAAAGAAAGAAAAGAAAGAAAGAAAAATACAAAGAAAGAAAGAAAGAATATTTGTGCTATAACATTTTCTACAGAACATAACTATTAAAAATATATTGTAATATGTCATGTGCTATAACACTTTCTATAGAACATAACTATTAAAAATGTATTGCAATATGTCATATGCAGCTGCATGTGTAAATATTGTTATTTTCATTGACCACACTGTGACCATCTTCTACATAACTGCGAATTTTATGTAAAATATCTTAACTGCTGCATGCATTAATGTTCTTGAAAGTATTTTGTAATCCTGTCAGCTATGACATATAAAATCTATAGATTTAATGTTATCTTACTTTCTGTTATAATTGGTCATGGCGATTCTGTAAGACAACATCTAAATTAATACAAAACAGAGCAAAACAACAACAAAAAAAACAAAAAAACAAAAACAAACAAAAAATATGAAACAATGATAAATCTATCATTGAAGTAAAGACATTAAAAAATGAATTGCTTGGATACAGACATACAAGTGACAAAGTGTTATCGTGATATTAAATGAAGGGACAAAAACACTCAAATTGTTGATGATATTTTGTTATATTTTATTTCAATGATATGTCTAAGTCTATATCACTTCACTTCCAGCGCTGCAGGCGTTACTCTCTACAGACATAGGATTCTTCTACAGATGGAAGATTCTGTGTGATAACCATATTATGGACAGGACATAATATTTCCCATTTCTAAATACCAACATGCATCTCTCTCTCTTTCTCTCTTTCTTTCTCTCTCTCTTATTCTCTTCATATAAGACATCGTATCTGTATGCTTCTCTCTCTTTTTCTCTCTGTCTATCTTTCTCTCACTCATTCCCTTTCTCGTTTTTTCTCTTAGTTTGCTCTGTCACCTCATCCTTTTTCATTATGTTTTTCTCTCCCCCCCCCCTCCCCCTTTCCCATCTTTTCTCTCTATATCATTAGCTCTTTCTCTCTTTCCTTCACTATTTTATTCTCTCTCTCTCTCTCCCTCCCTCCATCCCTCCCTCCCTCCCCCCCCCCCCTCTCTCTCTCTCTCTCTCTTTCCCCACATCCCACATTTGTCTTTTTAATTTTCCTGACTAATTTTTTTGTTGTTGTTGTTGCTTTTCTTGTTTGTTTCTCTACCTTCATTTCTTTTCTTTTTCCTCTCTTTCTTTCTCCCACACTCCTTCTTCATTTTGCTTTCAATCTCCTCCCACTCGCTTTTCTCATTCTCTTCTTCCCCCTGTCTCTTCCTCTCTCTCTCTTTCTCATGCATGTGCACACATAGTCTACATATAAAATATAACCACATACATGTTCATTTTTATAAAGTCATAATAAAATGCGAACGAGACATTATAAATCAGTCCCCTCGGTACACCATCGACTATAATAAACATCTGTTCTTCTTTAGTAAGCCAAAGTCTGGCCCTTGTTAGGAAGTTTATAGATACAACATCAGGTACATACTGGAATGTACAAGAACGACTAACTATCACAGTCAGGTCCATCCAGTCCAAAATATTGACTTGCTAGAGGACACTATTTATATAAGGAAACTAGTCTGACCAAACCTCGTAGATCGTGCCAGCACATAAATGATATCAAAGAGGCACAATTTGAGTAAGTATAGAAAAACATAAGGAAGTTTTTGACACAGACTTATCCCCCCCCCTCCAACAGAAAAAGCTGGGGGGGGGGGGGGGGGGGTGGGGGGTGCAAAAAACTGTGTACCCTGTTCATTTT
>JBCAUA010780374.1:0-14838 GCA_038406235.1 Peronia verruculata
GTTACGCACGTTAAAGAACCCTTGGCAGTTGAAAATCGATGTAAGAGTAGGCCTGAGTGCCGCTGTCCGGGCAAAATGTCCAAATTCCAAATTTCTACTCACAAAAATTCTCAGTAAAAATTGACAACTTCTAAAAAGCCGAGATAATCCTGTCTCTTAGGATTGAAAGGCTTAAGAAAAATAACTGAAGAGCAAAAAGTGGAATGCAGTGAGCGTCGTATGCATCTGAGTTAGACAGTTGTCCTGAAGTTTGTATTGTAACCGAGCAGCTGCAATAAACTCTGCATCATTTCGACGTCGAGGATTACTGTTTTTATTTCGCCGTTTCTGTGTGCGTCTCGCCTGTATCTACCGCCTGATTATCACTTGACTTACAACATCACAACTAACACCCATCCACATCAAAAGTTCGTGGCAACATTATTATATCTACTATCGCATTGTGTTATCTTGTATGCATTTATTGTGCTGAATATCCTGCACGATCTTAACAAAATTCTTGTTGGTTGCATGGCACACACCAGCTCTGTTGGCGATGAACAGAATCACTTGCCAAGGTACTGGACAGAAACAGTGTGATGAATGAACCAAGAGTGGTAGTGGCGGACAATTTCCCAGGGCAATGTATGCAACTGGATGTACTTGTAACTTCAAAGTACCTACATTTTGATGTGATTTATTAACTATAGTGTTTTGTTTATGACAGGGGGTAAAAATAAGGTTTCTGGATAAACTTTTTTTTTTTTTACATTCACGAATATGGAATGATTCTTTTTCTTTTTGAACATAACAGAATAATTATATTAGAGCTCTTATATTCTAAGAAAGGAGGCAGCGGTTGTCTCAGCTCTAAGTATCTCTGCGCAGTTTGGGTGAGAACTTTTGTGGTTGAAATTTGGAAATTTTGCCATGACAGCGGCGTCTTCGATGACTCTTCATCCAATTTTTAACCGCCAGTGATTCTTTAACATGCATTACTTACACACGGGATCTCTGAAATATATTGGCCCTTGTCTGTGAAAGCCAGACGTCGGATTTCCCTATCTAAGTGCTGCCATAGGATCATTCAGTCACAGAAGAAAAAAAACCCAACAAAACTGCAGGTTCTAAGATACAAGAAAGATATTTTCCCCATCCCTCCAGTAGAATTAAAGTTTCGAACACGCAATTGAAGTAAGTTGTAGAGGAGTGGACACTTAGCCCTTAGAAACGATCTTATCGAAAGAATCAAAGATGCCTTTTCTATAATCGTGAAGGACTGTGTTGTTTTTCTAAGGAATCTTTCCCAGATAGTTTCAGCAAGGTCGGTAGACAGACAGCCATCATCGTACATGTACATGTTTAACAATCACTTGTATTAGTACCTGACAGTCTCACAGGCAGACAAACAAATAACCATTGTCACCTGTCTCTCTCACACCCCCCCCCCTTACACACACACACAATATATATATATATATAATTTTTATATACTTGTATATGTATACATATATATATATATCATCTGTCCAACAACAAAACTCAGGCAGGAATCAGTGAGGTCAAATATAACATATTTTAATCAATAAAATCATCCATGATGATAAAACACCCAAATCTGAAAACTCTGTCAACATGTTGAATTTCATTAGACATTTTTTCTTTCTCACCCATCTTCCATCAAACAGAATTATTTCTCCTTTGTTTCTCTCCCCTTTAATACTATCTACACATAATTATCCACAGAGATTGTGCCTGTCATTTTTACCTCTATTACTCCATGAGTATATTCTCTCCCCTTCCAATCTCCTGACACAAAAGTTTTCAGTAACATTAGTAATAACTATAACTATGTGCATCCTGCCAACAGTTACCAATTATTCATATACTGGTTCATGCTATTATTAATTAACTAACAGCTGAATAATTCATCCCAAAATTCACAACGTGACGAATACCCCAGTTGATGACTGCTGCTCTTTCGTCACTTTGCGAAAATTGGGACCTACTCACAACATGGCACACTCTGGTCCTGTGGCCATTCAATCTTTACTTTGGTGTATTCTTGCTGGACCATTTCAGAATGGACCTATATCTTCCATGAACAAAACTACCCACAAAGGCTAAAAGTTATTTCATAATTCTTAAGTCCACTAACCCCACTAACCTTAGACCTTGACCATAAGTACAATGTACATACTTAGTTTAGATAGGCCTGCCAATGTAGGTATCTACATGGAAAAAAACAGCAAGTCACCTCCGGTATTATCTATCGTAATCAAAAAGGACATGAGAGCCTTGGACCCGGCTACATCTATCCCTCACCAAATTCCAATCAAATCTTTATGAAAATCAAGTCATAGTCATAGGGCAGAGATAAAAATCTGAGATTGTACTTCGAAACCAGTTTTCTGACACAGAAAAAAGGTCCGGAGATCCGTATCTATATCTCTTTTGACATGTTTTTCTTGTGTGTTTTTATTTTAAAGTGCCTGAAAATGTGTTTTGGTAAGGTCTGGCCACTATATGTGTAACAGAACTGTCCCTATACTGATCTTCCTACAGGAGCAGACATGAAGTACATGTATACTATTACTATCAGATAAAACAGGATCTGACCACAGCATTTGCCCTATTCTGCTTTTCCTACATTTCACTACTATGATGGTATAGACAACAGAGTTGGCCTGTGTTGATCTGTTCCTCATTCTAGACCAACATGTCACATACAGTAAAATATGAGCATATGAGATACATGTATAGAAATCTTCCCTCACCTCACAAACCACAGCCCACCGCTCCACCCACTCCCCTCCCTCCCCCCTCCATCTCATACATGAAAGCAGTACATGTATGGTCATACTATAAATTAAAACATGCAGATTGAAATCAAAATAAAAAAATAAGTTTAAAATTCAATAATTATAAATTGAAAAATGTATGAAAACATGCATGGTGAATGAAAAGATGGCCGAATGGACAAAAAGAAAAACAAAAAGTACATCTCTGGCACAGATAACATTGGAGATCATCTGTCATGCTGGTCTAACAATGTGTCTGTCTGTGTGTGTATGTGCCAGTGACTGAAGAGGCAAGGAAGTGAAAAACAATGTCACCAAACTACTATCTCTCTTGGTCTACAGATGAATACAGATTTAATACCTGCTGTGATTTCACTTTATTTCAGTGACCTACAGACAAAATACCTGCTGTGATTTCACTTTATTTCAGTGATCTACAGACAAAATACCTGCTGTGATTTCACTTTATTTCAGTGACCTCCAGACAAAATACCTGCTGTGATTTCACTTTATTTCAGTGACCTACTAGCATTTCTACTGGTCTTACAATCTGTCTATCTCTGTGTCAGTGACTGAATATATGAATGAATGCAGAAAGTATGGGTGAACATAGACAAAGTATCTGCACTGATTGAAACTATTTCACTGCATCGCTGGCGTGAACATTTCTCCACCTGTATCTATTTTTTTTTTTTTTTCAGACTAATGAAACAGGACAGGTGTTAATAAAAGAGTGAGTGAATGAATGAATGAACAACCTGAGGCATGAATACAGATGGTATACATGAATTAAGACAGATGTTAAAAACTGAGGTGAATTTAACAATTTCAGCTGACCACTGATGTCTCTGCTGATACATGTATCTGTCCTTAAACTTATCAGACCTTCAATGTTTGTAGTAACGGATTTAAATTGAACTCCAAGACGTAGGCAGGGGAGAGCTGTGACAATTTCAGCTGATATTTGATATCTCTGGCAGTCTGACTAAGTATCTCGCGCCCAAAGCAAATGAGTTGGCAGTCACTCCGAGAGATTTTGAGTTTTTATTTTCTGACTGCGATGCCAAAATTTTTTATTTGTTTTTCACAAAAAAGAAATTCAACTAACCCGCAAAAAAGAAATTTGTTGTCTCCGTCAGAAAAAAAGATAAAAATAGCCTTAACTCGGGATCGCCTGGAGAGACTTCTGATTCATCTGTCCTGGGCGCAAGACAAATGTCCTTTCGTTTGTAAAACCAATTTATGCACAGGTCTAAAATGGAATGAATTAGCAAGCCAAGACTTGAACACAGCTAGTTAGATCTGTAACAATTGCAAGAGTTTCACCTGAATACAAGTCATAAATGCTTGCTGCAAACCTACACCGGATCTACCAACAAATTTCATGATTTTCCATGCAAAATGACAGTTGAAAAGATCACTAAAAATAATTTCCACCAGATGTTAACCAATGTAATACATGTACCAAACATCATAAAAATCTACCATGCTGAAGAAAAAAGGTGAAAAAAAAAAAATAAAACCAACCAACAAACAAAATTTATAAAACATAAAATAAAATTGAATGGTGATAGAAAATATTTTAAAAATTAAAATGAAACAGAAAAAAGTAAACAACAAAAAAAGATTCAGAATGACGTAACGGTAAAGATCAAACAGATTTATTTGAAAACTTTAGAATCTGATGGCATTATGGTTACATCTAGTACTCAACAGTTACAATTTTACCAGCTGAGTTAGTAGTAAAGTTTTTGTTTAAATTTGTTATCCTTCCCTAGATATCACAGAGAGTTCAAGCCACAGCATTGGTATGCATTTTTGTTGACCTGGGCAAGGGATGGGAGGGAAGAGGATCAGGGAGGTGATCTATATATAGATACATGTATATTCTGACCACTATGTCATGTCTCCACTGACCAACAGTACATACATGTACCTGATTCTGCAAAAAAATTGGAACTCCCCATCCTGGAGTGTTTGTACCCCTCCGCTAAAAATAGAACACTCACTGATGTTTGTTACTGCACCATCTTGAGATCCGACAACTGTCACCAGTCTCGTGCCATTTTATATGTTTTTCTATGTCAACAACAGTGAACACTTTGGAGTCTTTGTACCCTCCTGCCAAAATTATCTGGGGATTTCCAGCCATTTGCTTGGTCGGAACAAATCTATTATGGCCTTGGGCCATAGACATGATAGATTTAAAGGAGACTCTTAATCCTAGACAGGATCTTTGGTGTGACACTTCATTGATATAAAACATTTCTGGCTTGCAGTTCACATTCAGATCTATAATATGTTGCTGCATGGATAGTCCACACAGCCTTATTAGTCACTAGCACAGCTCTGTCCATGGGTAAGATTGATATCGTATGTAACACAGTCCAGCCCAGATCTAACTGACATAAACCCAGAGATCTAGCCCTTAAGTCTTGGGACTAGCCATGTCAAACACCCGTGTCTGTGCACGACTAGCTTGTTGTTTCATTCAACGATCATCAAAAAAAAATATTTTGTAACTGAATTCATCATAATTTCATTGGCAACACATTATATGTTCCCACAAAAAAAAAAAAAAAAAGCATGTGTGCCTACATATAATAGACATAATATAGTAATATTACAATATAATTACTTTTCTTGTTCTCATTCTTGCTCTCTCTATCTATGTCTCTCTCTCATTCTCTCTCTCTGTAATCCCAATTTCTCTCCAGTGCAAACAGTTCTAGCTAGCTACTTTCAAAAATCGCTCGCCAGTCCACCCTGGGATTAGAATCAGAGAGCTACTTTCAGAATCAGGCCCATGTGTTTGAGACAGTTCCTTGTGATCAGAGAGGACAAATAGCCAAGTTCTAGCTGCCTGTACATCAAACCCTTGTTGCTGGAGACCATGCATAATCCAACTCACAAAATTTGTCTGCTCCAATATAGACCATTTTTCACTGAAAGACCACAATGGCAGGAGATTCAAAGGCTTACAAAAACTGTTACCATCACCTTTTTTTTTTTTTTTTCAATGAACTCCTTGACTACTTTCTTTCAGCACATGTAAATTCCATATTAAGCATAAGCACATCATGGATATATTAAAGATGGGAACTTCTCCGCAAAATGACTGAGCTTGCAATGGAAGATACAGGAACTGGAAATGAGATAGAACTAAAACATTCTGAGTATCCGTTTCTCCTACCTGGACCATATTAGAGACAAACCTCCACAGAACCATCACACAATGCAGTGGCCCTTCTGAAGTCTTTCTCACAATCATGGAGAAAAGGGAACTAAGATGGTACAGCTAAGTAACAATACTGAGTGGCCTTGCTATAACTGGGGTACAAAGAACAAAAGACGGGAACTGAAAAAGAGATAGGCAGAGGAAGTGACTCACAGCATTTTCAAGGAATCGACAAAGAAAACATCTGTATGAATCCCAGCCCTAACCCACAACTATGAGGGATCTCGAAGACTAGTGCATCACTCATCAGGAGGTGTTTTGATAACTTTCCAGACAGCCTGAGAAGAAGACAAAGAATGCAGTCAGTTTTCCACGATTTCATCAATGCAAAATGTTGGCTGGTAAAAGTTGCTCGCCAAGCTTAGTGACATGGAATATGAAAGAATTCTCTGGGACATGGACACCGACCTAACACCCTAGTCACTATCTTCCACCCTGACAACCACTAGTTTGCTCTTTATATAAGCAAGCACATGCACATTTACTCACTACTTTCAATCACAAGGCATTTATACAGTAATGTCCTGTATACATAATCACATATACACACATGGTCTGCCTTGATCTAAAATAACACAATAAATAATATGACAACCTGGCTGGCTTCAGCATTTAAATATCATTTATATCTTGTATACAAACTTCATTCACATAACACTATTCATGCACTGACACATGGCACAGCCTCTTGTTTCCCTCAAAGAGACCACATGAGAAGTAGAAATGCTAACACAGTGCCCTGATTCAAGTTCTGAGAAAACTGGAGATTTCATTACACCCCCTGTGTTTGGGTAGAGACCAAAGCAGTTTTTTGGACATATTTTCACATACATCTTACTTCTTTTTGCAGGACACTGAAGGAATACGCAGCACAAATCTCATCTTTGTAAATATGGCTGGGTGCATAACTTAAGAAAGGGAAAAAAAATCATCTTTGTGCCACTGACATTTCCACTCCTCAAAAGTGCGTGGTGAACAACTTACATACAGACAAACAAAGTGTTTTCACTACATCTAAATAAAAATATAACAGGGTTATTGATGTCATGTTTCAAACATGCCCCAATACCTTCTGGCTTTGGTGTATAGGTCACTTTCTATAGAGCTGATAAAATGCATAATATATTTATTGGAAGATGAACCTTGCCTCCAACATCATATACATGTACTTTGCCAACATAAAAAAAAAAAAAAAAATAGATGTAAACAAAAGCGGTTGCTAGGATTAAATAAACAAACAGGGCAAACAAATGCAAATTAATAAATATTTGAAAAATCAAGGAATCAAATAAAATCTCTGTACCTGGTGTGGGCCCACTCTGCACAAGTTGAAGCAGAAAGAGGGATAACTGCACAATAGCTACAATGGGATTGTTCCCCATGATTCCACAGTTCAAACGCAACATAAAAGTACCACTGAGAGGTCTGCAGTGACACTACATCACACAATGTACTAATGTACTTTTAATGTCAGTGGTAGATTTTGATTAACTAATGAGTGATGTCCTGTCATTGAGGCTGGCTCAGAACTGGACAGACAGGCAGAGACACACTCACACAAACACACATTTCAAGCATTCAATACGTCAATGATAGTAGGTACGACTGTGTATGAGGTCTCAACACTGTCTCACTTTCTCTAACATATGTGAACACTCTAAAATAATGGCTGGATTTGGGCCAAAATGTAACTGATATCCTATGGCATTCCTAAGCATACAAGCTATCAGATAATGTCATAGAAGAAAGCAACTGATAGAATTAGGTATCAATTCAATAGAATCATATCAGCAGAGCTCATCAAAGGACATACTATAAATATCAGTAAAGTACTAAAAATAACTATTATTATACAGCGATGATGATTACAACATTGACCACGCTACAGCATCTCTAAATCACTTCCACAAACACTACTGATAACTAAGGCGAACAGTTAGCATTGAATGAAAGCCAGAATTTCTGACAGCTGTTAAAAAGGATAACTAGATGTGTTATCTGTTCAAGGCTATTCACCCCCTTCAACAACTGCATGTGTTATCTCTGGTTGTGGACAATGCCAGATAGACTAGTGTAAGCAAGACCATAGCAATCACTGCCACACCATTCAGCAAAGTCAGATCATCACAGTGGGTTCTGCTGGCCTGTGGTCTATGGCCACTCTCTGTGCATTATGAACTTCCCTGTCATTAACACTGAGAAACAAAACATCAAGTTTTGCAGGAAAGCCACAATAATTGAAAGTAATAAGGCTACACACTTACTACTCTAAAGCCAGCTGAATAACACAGATCATATGCAATAATCAAAGACGTAATCAGTTCCATTCTCAAATTCTCAACTTATCTACAGCAACATGCGTTTCTTACAGATTAAAAAAAAAAACCCAAAGCAGTATTGTAACATTTACCACAGACTATCTGAACTAGTCCACATTTCTCAGTGCCAGGCTACTCATGTGTGAGAAATATCAAGCCAATGGCAATGGAAAAAAAAAAACCAAAAAACACTCAGTTTCTCAAACTAAAGAAGTCCAATAGACAAGGAGTGAATCTCCACTAGCATGTGTTTACTTGTCCTGCTCTAAAATTGACTTGTTAAATGTCCTTTGTTTGTCGAGTCTGAACTATTGACACTGATTCCTGTGGGTTCTTTGACACCAAATACATTCAAGTTAGGGCAGGCCACAGACAGCTGTCAAACACAACTCAACCCTTCTTGCTTTCTCCTCCTCCTCCCTTCCCCTCCCCCCTGTCCCAATCTCTAGCATTCCAAATTGAAATAAGCCTATACATAAAGATAAAACAACATAAATAAATAGGAAAACAATAAGCTAGAATAAAGAAATCAGGAAGTCAGAATGAGGATGATGATGTCACTATTGTCAAATGTGAATCAAGCAGCATTACATTAGCGAAGATATTCACAAGTGCAGGCTTTGATGCCATGGTCAAGGAAATGTTGTGAAGTTTTCAGTTGTGGTCTTATCGTTAAGTCACTCAGAGCACAAAAGAAAAGCCAAAAAGGTGATTGAATGGTAAAAAAACACGACTGTGCCAATGTTCAGGGCCAGAATCAAGTTATCTTGCCATCCCTCCTCATCAACACAACCACTTTGACTGCTTCACTGATATAGAAATTTTGTAATCATGTGCTAAGCATCAGCCAACAATAAGTTTCGACCACCACCAACCCCCACCTGCACTCTGTCCCGCCAACTGTGAGTGAGCTAATAGCACTGCTCTTCTCTTTTCCCACAAGCAGTCAGAAGCACCGACTCTTATTCAATGCTAGCAACTGTAACATAAACAAGCAGAGTCTACTGGGCTCTCATTGCTTGGCCACCTGTCAATTATCACCTGTCACCTGTCAATCATCCACTTGCAGCATCTGTCACAACATTCTGTTTAAATGCATTACACCACACAGTGGTCAGAGCATCAGATTAAAGGGATAAGGGGGTGGCTGGTGGTGAGTTGAGCCTCGATGTACCATGTACGTATTTCAGCATATGAATGACCACTTTTTGACATACCTTGTATTGTTGTGAGTAGTGAAGCGATTAAGCTTAAGCCATAGTTCTGATCTGCCTCTACCTCACAAAGGTGATTTGTGTGACCAGCACACATTGTGAGCTAGAAGGTTCAAGTATAAGAATATTTAGCTAATTAACAAGTGATCAATAACAGAGCCTTGAAAATAAAAAAAGTATAACAATTTCATGTCTTTTTTTTTTTTCCTTTCAAAAACAACTATATGATTCAAAGTGTCTGTGGCACTTGATATTTCAGTTAAGCTCCAGGTTATTGCTTAGATGATCTCTTAAATTGTGCGGTAAAGAATAAAAACTAAATCATAAAGATTCCACAATAAAAAAAAAGGTGACATTTTACTCATACAACATCTTCCTCTATTGATACAAAAATTTGCAAAGATTACAAGAGTGAACGGTTCACTTATGTGTAATATGTTCTGCATGGTGTGCCGTCAGTTAAGATGACTTCACAATGGTCCTGGCCCTGTCCATGCCACAGTCAGAGATGATGAGTTAAGCCACAAGTGAGGAGAATACAAAAGGACTCACTGAGCGAGTCTGCCCACCACCAAGACAAACACAAAAACATCGACACAAAAGCTGTAGCAAAGATCACACTGTGGACATCGGACTGTGTCAAAAAGTCATGACCCTTTCTGCCTTTCTCACATCACATGCGACACTTTTCCATAATTGATGTTTTTATTTTCTTCATCTTATTAGTAACATGTATCACTAATTTCAAAATTTAACATGCGAATCAAATGAAATAAATTTGAAAACCTGAGATAAATATTTTTTAAAAATTCAATTTAAAAAAAAAAAGTGTTGCGTATGACCAAGGGAGAAAGAGTCATAGCCTTCTGACATAGTCTCACAGGTAAATTCTCTTTCATTCATGACAAACTCTCCATCCAATCTGTTGGTTGAATCCTGTTAAGACAGCATCATATTAAGATGTATAGCTCATGTTAAAACTCTCATGTTTTGCCTGCTAATCCTCAAATAATATACTCTATTTTGATTTTTTTTTTTTCTTATAGGAATGGAGCTACTGTCAAATGAAAAGTTTGACTGCAAAACAAGACAAATATCATTTAAAAAAACAACAACATGGAATTATGTGCATGATGTGATACCTCTGTGTGGGCTAAAAAAGAAAAAAAAAGTTAGTTCGTATGATGCAAGATGTCTAAGAGGAACGCTCCATTAGCGTTTTGTATGCTTCCCAAAAACACTTTTAATTCTGAAAAACAAAAACTATGTTCTTCTTATAATGAGAAAATTGGGTTTATCAAATTTTACAGTCAAACTTTTCAAGTCAGTTTGGTGAACAAATGTACAAAAAAATATTCCATCTACAAAGCAATATAAACCTGTGAAAGTAAAAACAAACTTTTTAATTTTTAATTTATGACCTTACATCATCGCAATATGTTTTTATTCACAGTAGTATTTTCAGGTTCCAGTAATACTGAGGCAAATGGAAAATTAGTTTATTTGGGTTTCTTTTGTTTCTTTGCTTGTTTGTTTTTTCGTTTCTCATGTTAAATTTGAAAAATCAGACATGGGAGAAAGTAACATATAATCGTGAAATCAGATCCTTCACACAGGAGAGCGTCCAACTGATTTTCACACTTGAAATGCTCATTTCAGAACATCCGCTGTTTTTCCCATGAAGCAGGCTGTTCCAGTTGTCCTCTGCGAATTTCAGAACACCTTGGGCCGTATTGTATTATGCTCCAGTGGGCAGGTTTTGAAGTGAACGAATGGAGATCCTTTCTCAGCGTACATAACCATCAACATTCATCCCAGTTTTTGTGAATAGGTTTAAAATTTCTCAGCATACATAATCATCACCTTTCATCCCAGTTTTTGTGAATAACTTTAAAATTGAACAAAAAAGACAACATCAGCGCATCATAAAATCAAAAGCTAAATTGTCATTTTGCTTATAACTCATCTCTCAATATAGTATATCGATTCCGTGAGGGGGCCAATTTTCTAAAAGTGGACTCTGGCGGTGATGTTATCTTGGCTGGCGCTGGAGGTTTTGGCTCATCACTGGTATCTCTTGGAATGTTTTTCTGAGGAAAAGAATGAGACAAAAATCAAAACTAGATACAGATGTACAATTGTGCTTTGCTGGTTAGAGGGGAATATAGAATGCAATGCCAAAGCATTGCTGCCTATGAATTAGGAGTGACAAACTTTTACCAAAGTCTTGTATCTTTTCTCTAAGCATTCTTTGCAAATATAACAAATTCTGTTGTTTACACGAACTAAACTTTTCTGAAGCTATTCTTTCAAAAACTACTACTTGTTATAATAATACAAAAATAATCCAGAATTAAGTTTTTCTATGCAGAATGCCCACATTTTTCAGCAATAAAACAAAAAAAAAATTTTCCAAATCTTGATTGAAAGATAACGTTCATCACTTTATCATACATGACAAAAGCCGGGAGCTGGTGTCAATATCCAATTGCATTCTAATACATTTAATATGAGAAGGAAAAAAAAAAAAAAAGAGAAATTTGACCAGTGTCACCAGTGCATGCATCTGTGTTTCAAAATATGGGCCCCCTACTCAATCATTCAGCTCGTTTCTTGGTGATAAACCAAAAATTGCCAGGGAGACTTCCTAGACTGCTACATGAGTATCCATATCACTCTGAATGCCTTCACTATTGAAAAAGGCCTGGCTTGACATGATAGACAGAAACAAATGATACAAATTTGGTACCAACCTAGGCATCTTCATGAACAGGCCTGGTAACCCAATTGATTGAAGGCTGGCCAAAAATTGTTGTCCCTGAGTTAAATTGTTCTAACTGCAAACACCTTAATGATGTAGTTAAGAGAATGTAATTCTGCAGTGATAACATTCCATTGAGCATAATTCAGATCAGATGACCCTTGGCCAACTTTGCTGACACGGTGCTTACAGATTTGATGGCCTTTTCTTAAAATTTGAAACATCTGAATTACAACATTTTACAACATAACATTTGAATTTGATGAATGTTTTGAGTAACTGATTTTTCTTTTACTGTTTACTATCTCACTTTTGGCATTGTGATTTATATGAATAATTTAGCCATCTTGTTAGTGGTTTTGGTCTGATGATGTTTTGAATCTGGTGGATGTAAACAATCGGCCTTCAATGACCAGGATGTTTGGCATAGTCTTAAGTACATCTAGTTAATAATCGATATGCTCTCATCTCTTCCTGTTCAAAGCAAACTAAACCTCTCTTCCAGACTAATGAAATTGGATGTGCAGCTGTGACAAAAGGTCGTGAATTTTTACCAGCTGACAACACATCACATCACATCACAACACCTTTTTCTATTGACATTTCCCTATTTCTTGGTCACTGATGCTTATCATTTATCTCATTTCCATCCTATGCCATAGAAGTTCCTATGTGTACAAATTATCCTCCTGTGAGTAAGAAAAGGAACTTGAGTTTTCACTAGTTGCGACTTTCCAGGGGGCAGCACTGGGATGTAATACAAATGTACCTAATGGTGGAACATTGTGTAAAACTATAACAGAGCCACAAGCAAGTCTGACAATGCTGCTGTCATTTTAAAAAATACAGTATATGTAGCTACAAAAACCAGCATATACTGTAGCTTTAAACATGATGGCAGTATAATGGTACAATATGTGTGTATGTGGCTTACCCCTGCACTGTCAACTTTGGGAGGCGGGGGTTGAGTTGTGGGATCTGGGCCGTGGTGGAACTCTCTGTGCAGCTTGCCTGAGTGCAGATCATTGACAAACTGTTTCAACAGACCATGTGTTCTGCAGGAGCACAAGGAGATATGAGGATATAATGGATGAATTTATACACTTATCTAGGTCTAGAGTTTTGGCATTACCTCAGACAAGAACAGGAATCAAATTAAATGAAAAGTATGTAAAACTGCCAAATAACAACCTTAGCCAGTTCAATGACAAAGCAAATCTAATAAGAGAAAGTGATATCAGATTGTAAAACAGAAACATTGTTCTTGTGTTTCCTATGTGGCTGACAACAGAGTAAAGCAGCTGAAAAATGAACCGTTCATGGAATATGTTTAATGTTTTGAGAGAAAAAAAAAAAATGAATTGATAATTAAAATCAATAAATTTTTATTCTGACAATTTTCAGATCTGAGAAAAGCCTGACAGCTGATGTGAGTATTAATACAACCTTGTCATACAGAGAGAGCTATACATAGTTAGGTCTCAAGCTATCTGTGACAACATTTGGTATGGTAGATGAGTCATGAAATGCCTGATGGCACATTTCTCTAAAACATACTGATGTAAATGCACATGTAAAAACTTACGCTAATCCTTTCTTGACGTCATGTGGAAACAGGTACATATGTCTGAAGCTGTCGATGGCTAGTACTGGCAGGTCATTGGTGGACTTGCCCAAGTGGTGCAGTGGGTGAGCAAATTTGAGGCCATCGGCCACCAGGAAGTTTACGTTCACTGTGGTCAAAAGAAAAACAATGGTCATTTTTTTTAGTACAATGCTACACGAGGAATATAATATAAAGTAAATATTTCTGGAGCACAATCAGTGGATGATATCCTGGAACGGGTTTGGTTAGAAAAAAAAGTCAGAGCTCAAAGAAACAAAAATTCATTGACACTGTTCATAATTTGAGTGTAGCAGAATACAAACCTTGGGTATAAATTGTGTGTGTGTGTATCTATATGATGTATGCAAGAGGGATAGATAGATGGATGGATGGATGGATAGATGGACGAATCATAGGCATGTATGTTAGCCTGTGCTGCATATAGAGACATAAAATATGTGAATGTCTCACAGCCAGTCAGACCTCAATCATAAGAAATAGGGGGCTTGAAACTGAATCTCACAAAGATCGTCTGAGATCAATGTTTTTCTACTGCAAAGACTGAAAGAAAATGATAAATCTCTGAGAAAATATTGTTCTTATGAATAACTATATCAGGATGTTGTGATGTAAATATGCAGATCTTAGTGCTCAGCTGTTCATTTTCCCCAAATTTCTTTCCTGAATTTCGCTGGTGTTCTTTTCAATCTGCATTATCTCTTGCTGCGGCCAGGCTAGCTAAAAACATTTTCACCACAACGAGATAAGTGAATTTAAGTTTTATGCCACAGTAATTCAATTTGGATAAAAATTGACAACTAACTCATTTTATTATGTACATTTTATAGCATATGTTTGCACCTTTCCACATAATAACACATTAGCCACAGCATATCTTCTGAGGGATATATATATATACAT
>JBCAUA010780485.1:0-14838 GCA_038406235.1 Peronia verruculata
CCACAAAAACAATGGAAATTAGTCATATCCAAGATCCTTGGACCTAGCCGACCGCGGGCTACAGACTTCGTTTTTTTTTTTTTTTTTGTTTTTTTTTTTAAATTTTTTAAATTGGAAGGAAGGGAAAATCGATGGTCCATGATATAAATTCTGTAGGTCGGTATTTCAAGCAAAAAAGTTGGTAGACTACTGACTTTTTCTGAAGGGTTGGCAGGTTTGCTGTCTGTCTTTCTCTCGGTGATAAAAGCTAACACCTGTCAGCCATTGTTAGATATTTTGTTTCTAGATATAAATCTCATAAATGATGAACAAAAAAGCCAAAACAAAATGCTTCATGTAAGTCAAGATGAGCTATGTGTGATGTCAAAATTCTGGGCGGGATGGTTGGCAGGGTTGTCAATCTGTCTCCATGAAAAAGTAGGAAAAGTTCCTGGCATACTCTTTAGCACCACATAAAATGAATTACGTTAATGATAAATAAGATGGGATTTGGGGCCAAAAGAGAAATAACTGACAGTCAAAAGGTAGGAAATCCTACTAAAGTAGGAAATTTGACATCCCTGGGTTGGGTAGACACTATGATCTGATGGTAAAGCCGCTTAAACTGTGTGAATAATCGGTACACAAATGACAAAATATGAATGATGTTTGTGTTGGATTACACAGGAGCGTACAGTGTGTGGTCACTTATTGCTGAAAGACCCAAGTCTATCACAGGCAGACAGATCAAAGTTGTAAAAACAATGTTACGAAATATATCGTTTTGTACATACTATGCTTGCCTTGTATATTTTGTGCATTAATCATCTTGCCGTCTAAATGTGAAAAATATGCCTATTTTTACAAGCAAAACTGAGCAACTGCATAGGCAAATCTGTCAAAACTCAGAAATAGTCAAAACATTTAAAGGTTTGGTCAAACTGAAAACAAAACAAAATCTAAAAAGATCTGATCCCTCTGCCTCAGCCATCTGGTCATGCAATCTCACACTGCGCATTCTCCTGGGATTTAAGCTGAATGCTCAAAGTTCCTCTCAACTCAGCCTTTGTTGCGTTCTAACCACAGGTAAGTTATTACACCACACTGATCCAGGCAAAGTTTCCAACATCCTGTATACTAAGGAAAACTTGGGCAGACGACTCACCGTTTTCTGAGAAGGAGATACTGGTGATGGGTCCGTGGTGACCTTGGAAGTTTGCCACGTTGGTTCTCTCCTTCAAGTCCCAGATTTTGATAATGGAATCGTCGGTGCCGGTGCCAAAGATCAAACCATCAGGATGGAACTGGGCACAAGTGAGGGCTGGCGCTGACAGAGCGAGGGACAAACAGAGTGAGGAGTCAATTAGCATAACAACATGTCAGACAGACAAATAAACGAACACATTTATCTCTGACTTCAACCTGTTAGTCATGGCCTTAGAGACATGGTTTGGTCACAAAATTTGATTTATACGTCAATTTTTAAACAAAAAAATTAAATCCAACATTTCTGTGACTGTCAAAGACCATAGAGATAGCTTTAAATGATCACATAACTGGTAACAAAATGCAGTAAGAAAGGACACAATCCATTACCGATATCCAGTAGTGTGGATCTGGCCCATATCTTATTTTACACTCTGGCTAAACAACTGCACAACTGTAAGAAAAAAGAAATGGAGCTGGCAGAAACCTAAGGACACTGGTTACATCAGAGTTACTGGCCTTGTTTAGTTTTCATCCAAAATAATAGTTCATTTCACTGGAATTCAACTGTCTCTTTGCTGCCAGTACAATGAAATTGTGGTAATGTTCAAGTTCCCACAGTTGTTTCTATTCTGGTGCTACCATAAACACTGACAGAAAAGTGGGTGTCCACATATGCCATCATAAAAAGGAACTATGCACCAGATGCCCGTGGCTATATTTGACGGAGTAGATCACTAGTCTGACAATGCAAAGCCCAGGAAACTCTGTGTATATCAGCAGGAAGAAACAGGACAGTGTACAAGAGTCTAATTCTAAACTTTGCTGTAAAGGTCTAGTCCCACAAAACCCACTATAACAGAGTTGCTCCACACTGAATTCAATGTCCACAAACAGAGGAGAACGACTTACTCATCTGTCCTGTTTTCTCCGAGACCTTGGTCAGAACTCGGCCATTGCGGATGTCAGAAAATGCCCAGTGCTGAAAACAGTCCAAGCAGAGAAAAGCTCAGTGAGTGAGTGAGTGAGTGAGTGAGTGAGTGAGTGAGTGAGAGAGAGATGCTATGACAAGGGTTACAGGTCAACCATTATGATTCCTCAGATTCTCTAAATACTGCCTGAGACAATTATCCCACAGAAAATAAATGTTTGTCTGGAGTCATCACTCTCAGGAAAGACAGAAAAGAAAGGAAAACACAGATAACAGACTTGTTCTACTGGAAAATGAATATGTCAGTATCATTTGTGTGAGATAATCATCCACTACTAGCAAAGGTCTTTAGCACATATAACTCAGCCACTGCTGTGAGAACTACTGAAGATGTGTTTCAAATTTCAATCATTGGCACAGTAATACACTCACCAAAAGCAATAAGTTAACAGTGAAAAATAAAGTAGCTAATAGTTCTGGCTGTAACAGAAAAAAAGAAAAAAAAGGGGCAGGCAGTGATGACAAATTTGCACAAAAACAAAGAGAGATATATTGCAAGAATGTCTTCTAATGATATCTGGAGTCAAGGAAAAGAGGGGGGAAAAAAGGCAATGACAAATATGCCGGTGACTAAAGTAAGACTAAAATCTTGAGCTGTAGAGAGAGGAGAATGGTATTGGAACAGAAAGAGTGGACGACAATCTGACCATATCTGTGGAGCAGGAGAGGAGGTAGTCGCCTGTGGCATGCAGAGAGATGCCGGTGACTGGAGCCTCGTGCGCTCGGATGATCTGTCCACACGTGGCTGTGGTGATGCCCCACACGCGGATGCTGTTGTCGGGTGAGGCTGTGACGACCAGCTCCTAGGGAGTACAAAGTAGCCACACAAACAAATGAATCAAGTATTCCAGCAGCTTTGTAAGAGCTCATTTACTCAATGAACACTGGCACTGCTGTTACCACAGTCAACTAACCAAATACCAAAGTGAATCAAAGACTCAATCACTGAGGACACCCATACTGTTTACTGAACTCATTTGTAAAGACTGAAAACTTTGGATTAGATCGACCTCCTCTTCCCATGTCAAAGCAATGACAAACTGGCAATTCTTTTCACCTCTCACAACATAACAGAACAGCCTTTCTCTTCTCAAACAATACTGACAAGTTCACCGCTCAGCCCTCACCTCTTCTGGATGGTATATGACACTGGTGACCTTCTTGGTGTGACCTTTCAGGATGGCCATGACCTGTTCTGTATCTTTGTTGAAGACCACAGCATTCTTGTCATTGCCGCCAGTGACAATCCTGGAGGTGTCCTTGAGGCAGACATCAAGGGACAGAATACCTGGCACACTGGCGCTATGCAAACCCTGCGGACAGGAGAGACAAGGCACGGTCATTGCCTGCTGGCGCTCACAGACTTTGAAATATGAAGTGCATGTTATAAAAGGGCATTGACTACAGGCCAGAGATATGGAACCGTGAAAATATGCCAGGATTTGGTTAGTGCAGAAAGGTACACTGGGAAATTATTGATTGGCTAGGATGGTCACAAAGATCTGGTTAGCCAAACTCCTACTTCTCAGATACTGACTCTCAGCTCCTGGACATTTCTGTTTCTTTCTATTCTTGACCAGTTCACACCTGTTCATGTGAGGGAACACTTTAGTCAATCTGATGATTCTAGACAAACATGTCAAAATAATATTATTTAACACATTTTCAAGAAAACAACAGCAACCAATATGCCTATGCCTCACAATTTTCCATACCAAAAAGTGACACTATAATTTTATTTGGGGCTGGTATGAATAATTAAACAAGGTATGATAATTGTCAAACATTATTTATATACTGAGTAAAACAGATGTATTAAATTTGTGAAGTGTAGATAAGTTAGCAATCGACTGGAGATTTTGAAATCATTGAATGAAACAGTCACATTAGCCCAGAAATGAAAATCTCTGACTACATGAACAGAATGTCAACAGAGCTAAAATGAGAATTACAGGCCTGATAATCATTTTGTGCCAGTTCTGCAGGTTTGCTTTTTCACTGGCTTCAGATCATGTCTCACAACCAGTCAAAATGCGACATATGTCAACTTTTCACTATATGGGGTTTTGGTATCGTGTGAAAGCTTATTTCATACCCTTTCAGATAGTGAAAAAGTTCTGCACTAGTTTTATTCTAGTCAGAGAAACTGCAGTTTAAAGAGACATGGAAGGATCCTGGCATTGCCCAAAATTCCAAGAAAATCGAGTTTAAATGAACAGGCGAATGTATAAATCTACATGCCTACCTCACAGAAACCTATCTTTAATGAAGAAATATTTATAAATTAAGGGTAATGCTGACAGTCTTGTTGAGAAATAACTGCACTTTCACAATATCTGCAATAATAAGAATTTGATGTCTGACCTCCTCACCAAAGCTCAATTTCTCAGTTTAAGTGCTACCACTTGCATCTCATTTTGACTAGCTGTGAGACCTATGGTGCTGCTTGTATCCCAACCCATGACAGTCACTGAGTGATAGTCCACCAGTCTGGCTAAGCTTCTAACTGAAATCTTTGGTTCTATATGCCCATTCTGTGACAACACTATGATTCCAGGGAAAAAACAAACAACTCAGTATAACTTTTATACTTAAGTTCTGGCCCGCCTATACGATATGATTGGGCAGAGCCAAACAAAAATAAGGTTCTTTGAGAACTTTATGAATAATAGTGGACCTACATCTGCAAATATGATTTTCCTTATCAGCTGTGGAAAAAACTGTTGAAGCTGGGAAATAGTTACACCACCTCCTGCTCATATGTGTCACTGACTAAAGATTCTGATGCGATACCCATGGAAAACATCCAGTAAAAAACTTCTGGATCTGGCATGACTATATGCAGTTTACAATCTCCTAATTTCCAATCTGCTGTGCAGTGGTCTCAGCAAGGTCAGTCCTATGTGACTTCTCTAATTATGAACACAACAGTTCAGCTAGCTTGTACAGAGAGATCCACATCTTGAGCTTGACAAAATCTAACACACTGGGCTGAACCACTCACCACTGGGTCCAAGAGATGGAATCAGGTCTACAAGTGTGATTGTTTTTTTGTTTACTTTTTCTTGCAGTCCAGCATAGTATTGGACTTTGTTATCACTCAGACATGTTGGCACAAGACAGTGACACGTCTTTAACAGTCAACAGCTGATATCGTGCAAATACTCACTTAGTGTCTTCTATGGCAAACTTCTAAAACATAATCCAGCCACGGACAGGCCAACCAACTCAATCACACAATGAAGTGATAATAAAATAGGATTGCTTGTCATAGAACAGATTTTTTCCATAATTTTAGCAACTTTCTCCCATTTCCCCATAATTTTTCCTGATCTGGAAACTGTTCATATAATTTTTCAGACTTTTCCCCAGACTTTCATACTTTTGCATGAACCCTACAATAACATAAAAACTTGATCCATAAATCAGTGGTAAACAAATTTACCAGTCTTTGTCTTGTTCTCAGGGACTGATAGTCCAGTAGTTTCAAACATGACCTTTTCGTACCAAAGTAAAAATGTTTTCAAATCCTGTTCATTCTCAACTTTTGTTCTTGGACACGTCCAGCTCCGGCAAACAGCTTATACAGGGTTAATGTGGAAGACTGGGGAAAAAAACAGATAAACACTCACTGTGTGGGAGACCAGCTGTCTGTAGTTGCGTATATCCTCACTGGAGGCCAAACCTTCTGGCACAGTTTTACCTCTCTGGTGACACAGAAGAACAAACAAGAACTATAAAATCAACTTCACAGACACAAGCAACCAAGGCTATCAGGCTGACAAAATACTTGCGATATTTTAAAAATCATTGGGTTAATTTGGCAAAGGAAAATCATGTTGACCTATTGTATCCAGTAAGAACAATAATGCTTGAAATTGTAAGCAGGTTTGAAAATGATGCTGTACAAAGATTATGCAATATGTCTAGCTATGACACTGTACACTTTTCCTGCCCTCACAATTTACAATCGATCAGTTCACATTGATGTTTCTCTCTAGCCTGGCCCTCAAAGTTTCCAAGAGAACAATGACCATTTTCTAACATCATCTCCGTAATCTGACACAGAGCACAGCACAAACCTTCTTTCTCTCTGCTGTCAACAGGGTGGCCTTGTCTTGAAGCTGAAAAGTAGTCAAAATTTGTTATGGACAGGAGGCCACAAGTAGGCTAACACTATGTATGTAGGCAATTTATATGTTTTAAAGCAATTTATTGCAATTAAATTTCTTAGTTACAAATAAATTAGTTCAACATTTTATTCACATTTAATAAAACTTAATCTTTTGCAAATATTTGAAATGGTTTTGGTGTAGAGGAATGACTTGGCTTATTTTGACCTGAGGCACAACACAGATAGTTAAACAACTGATAGCCTACTCAAAACAAAACAAAAAGAATGATGGAAAAAAAAAAAGGGTTATCTAAATGTATATGTTTCCGTATGCCCCAATTCAGGGCCCAAGATTGTTTTTTCTCTGCAGTGAGAATGGAACACAAAAACAACTAAATAGACAAAGACAAATTTGCATATGTGAAAAAAGAGTCAGTCTAGTGTCTATAAGGCTGTAAAATCATATCATGATCAAGAGAAAACATGGATGGCCCTTACTAACTTGTTCCACAGTTAGTGAACATCACTACAAGGCCAATCAGATTTATGAAAATACTGACATGAGAAACTGATAAGGCGCTGAAAATTGAGAGATGCCTTATTGACTCAAATCTGTGGTTGTCGCAGTGAAGAACAGAATGTTTACCTTCTTGATGACTTCATCACTCATGACAGCTTCCTCGGCCGGCTGGACAGCAGCTTCCACACCAGCTTCCGCAGCAATGGCCTGCAGGAACAGATAGGACACAGTCAACATTGAGCTCTGACTTAACCATGTCAGTACTGGACTGTGCTTTTGAATAAGTTCAACTCTTCTCTAATGATAAAACATTTCATTTCTAAACAAACTTGTCCACACTAAATAGGCTGCTGCAAGGTGTAGGAACTTCATAACTAGAGACTGAGAGGAACTGTGTGAACAGACAGATTTTCTTTCTATGAGCCTTTTTTTAAATCAATGTTCCCTTAAATTTTTAATTAAGTTCTTTAAAATTTGGCATGCAGTTGACAAAGAACAGTGGGAACAGTTCCTACTTTATACATTGTAGTTTACAGAAAGTCGAGTCCACTCTGTGGTACCAAAAGACATAAAACATATGATGCAATTGTTTCAGACTATGTTCACAGCTGACTGACCTAAGTCTATAGGAGATTTGCTCAAAGCTGGCCTCTGCTGGTGATAAGACCAATATCAAAATATCATGATAAGACCAATATCAAAAGAGAACATTATCACAGAGGTCAATTTGTATTCATGAACAAGTAGGAAAACATGTCATGTTCTGTGTTTTTGTACCATGTGCCGGATAGAAAATGCAAAAGTGAAGTATTTATGCAGAAAGACACTTGGAATCTTGAGGATCAAGTAAGAATTTTTAAACAGCTAAAATGCTCTTTTTCTGCTAAAGTGAGCATCTAGTATCTCTGCATTATCTTGTGGCACAATTTAAAGGCCTGAGTTATGTATAAACTAGTAATCTACTCTGGTACCAGAACACAGTCCCTGTCTGGGTGATACTGACACATTGAGCTGTTACTTACAGGGTTTGGTGCTGGGGCATTGTAGCCGGGAGCAGCGGCTGTCAGACCCGCCTGGGGTTTCAGAGTAGCCAGAGCTGGCAGAGAGAGAGAGAGAGAAAGAGATTACAAACATGTTTGACTACAGCAAGTGTGGATCCTGTACATAGACATGCCTACCCTCACAACAGCAGAGGAGGGATATCTGACTCAAAAAAGAGGGAACATCATGGAAAAGGAGGGAAATTTACCAACCCATAGTTCCTACTTAGAATTACTATGTGTTACATAACAAACCACAGAATATCCGCATGTGAACTTGAGGTTTCATCAATATAAATATTACACATTAAATTAGATCTGCATTTCTTAACATTCTTTACAGATTCATAACACAGTGAACAGTTTTATTTCAATTCAAGTACAGATCTAGTCCATTTTGCGTTATTCATAAAAGTTTGGGAAATTCATTGCACAAATTTCTATTCTTAAGAGTCGTCCTTTTACATTTCTGAGGGAGAAGGCACGCTACCACTTCAGTGAAGGGTAGGAAGGGGAATACATGGTAGATTCATGGTCAACCCACCACCCAACATCCACGCTTTCCTTTTGATGCAATGCTCCGACCACTGATCGGTGTTTCACATGTAACAATTAGTAATATTGAACAACGGGTTCTTGACAATTCTGACTGCCCGTGAGAAAGTAGAGAACAGTGCCGGTGGGTTTACACAGCTGCTGGGACTGAGTGCTGGTGGGGAGATAGCAGTGGATGGACAGAGGAAAACTGACTGGACTATAACTGATGCACGGCACTTTTTTAATGGCAGTGAAGCAGTTAAATTCTGGCAGTGATAGTTATCACAAAAAGAAGTAGGCGTTATAGCCATTTCATAGACAGAAAATAACTAGTAAGTGAGACAACCTCCATCAAAAGTGCTGGCAGGGACATTCGAATAAAATGACAGGCTGGTCAAATTTCACACCAGAATTATGTTGGAATTGCCGAGACTCGATTTTTTTTTTTGCCCCATCCCTCTTGTGTAAAGTAAGCAGACAAGACCAGAAGGCTTACATGATGACACAGGTTATGGCCAGCCTGTCGTCTTCTGTCCGATGACGTATGCCTAAAGACATTGTATTCATAAGCTAAACAGATCATGGCCATCCAACAAGACTTTTGAGTGAAAAATCCCAAGATGAATCTACATCTACATCATTTACATCGTGGGCGGCAATAAGCAAACAGAAAGTGGAAACAAAACAAAGGGTGGGATAAGACACCATGGTAACGGAACTGCATGAGCGATCATGGGCCACGCGATGATCATGTGAGCGGGACGGACGCTGTGTAACACATAACACTGAATGCCCAGACTAAGCCACATCATGTACTCTTGGCCTACAGACATAAGCCTTGGCAACGGTAGCAGGCAAGACCACTGCCCATAGCAGTAAGCGGGAGAACGCAGTTCTCTTGCTGCGCTGTGAGTGAAAACTATACTCCGGCAGCATTCACAATGACGTCAGAGCATGAAATGCGGAAAAACAAGTATAAAGCATCCGAATCCATCCGAATGCGGGAATTTTTATTCACGGCGCAGGAAGGCAGGATACTGAGTCGAAATGCGGGATGAAGGAGGGTATGCAGGTCTGCGTACAACCTGCACAAATATAAGCTACAACTGGGACAGCTCACACAGAGATTTCTTGGCTGTTATCTGGCTATCCCACACCCACATGCACAAAACGATGGCTGTGACAAGAACTGTGACTTGGCTAGGCTGGGACATCAGCTACAAACAAATCAACTATCAGATCACCTGACTGAATCACTGCTTAACTATCAAAACTTTCTCATCACAAATTGAACTTTTGAATCCATACAGTGGATCTTTCATTTTCATACATAATCCTCCCAACTGAGGCATAGTGTAAATAAAAAATAAAAAGAACAGGACACCTCCTGAGCAGCAGTGAGGCAGAAAAATCCCCCCCCCCCCCCCGATAATTTATCACCGATAACGTAAAACACATTATCTAGGGTTTCCATGCTAGAAATTTTCACAAGATCTTGGGATGGGACTATAAAATGATACAACTAGTGGAAATTTCACGAACTAGAAGGATCCCACAGGCGGTGCCATCATCATAATCATCAGCCACAACTAGACTATAAATCTTGATCTAGAACTATATTTTTTAGATCTAGATCACCGACAGCTGCCCTCTTACGCTATACTAGTCTTTCTAAGATCATGGGCACACTACTGTTGTTGTCTGTTCACTGATGTACTGATTTTCCTTCAAAAACTCTCATGTGACCACTCAACTGTATATTGTCAAATGTGATGAATTAAGCACTACGAACTTCGATTTCCATCTTCAAACAGCCACCGAACAATACTTCAACTACGTCCAAGGTGTGAGGATAACTATATCGCACTTCCGTTTCACTGTCACTGTGTGGAATTTGTATCGCAAATTATTATAAACCTGAGATTGCCTTGAGGATTCATTACAGTTAAAATCAGCAGTTGGTCGGCCAAAAGTAGGAAAGTCTGCGACAACCACAAAGTCAAAAGTTTGACATCCCTGAACAGACTATTTCATAACATGTGCAAATTTCACTATGGCTAAAAAAAAAAAAAAAAGTCCTAGTCCTGCAACAATTTTGAACCAAACCAAGAAATATGTACATCTGTAAGAGCAAGAAAACACAACACACAAACGCTGTCTCTGTACGACTGAGCTTCTTACCCTCTCTGGCAGCTGTGACTTCCTTAATGAGACGAGCAATGACACGGCAGGCAGCGTCGTGTTGGTACAGGGCATGGGACAACTCTGAGAGGTCAACGAAACAAAGGTGTTAGGAAAAAACTTACAAACAAAAAAATAAAAAAGAATTGCACCAATAATGAATCCAGGATGATCCAATGATATGAGAATAATTACTAGACTAGATGGAACAGAAATCACGTAACAACAAAAATAAATAAAAAGTAATAATAATAAAAAAAAAAATAAACAAAATAAGTCAACAAACCAAGGTCAGTCACTTACTGGTATCTGCCCCAGGGTTGTTTTGATTTAAATCAACCGATTTTTCTAATTTAAATCAAATAATTTTTTTTGTAAAAAAATCGTGATTCAAATCAACTTTTGATTCTTTTATTTTTATGTAAAAATTGCTTTTTTTTTGGTCGACTTTCAATTTGATTTTAGAATATTAATGGCATTTACACAGCTAAAACACATGTATTGTTATGTACAAGGTGTCTCACAATAATGTATGGGCTTCTATACACACTTCAATTCATTACTACATGTATTTGTTGAATTTATTGATTTTGATTTGTCTCAATTGATATATATAAGAAAAAGAGGACAAATTTAAAGTTTCAAAAGATACAAGAAATACTAGTTAGAAAATAGTTAAAAGTATAGAAGTTCATTTTTCATCCTTAAGGCCCTAAGCTTTCTGAGAAATTTTCAAGACATCAACTTTTAAACTTTATTGTCAAATGAAACGATAATTAATGTCCCTCATTATTTTTCCATCAATTTTGAAGATAAAAAATTATACATCAGCAATACTTACTGTTATGTTTTTGATATGTGATATTGTGTATCAAGCCAACAAGACATAGCCTTAAAAAAAAAAAAAACTGCCAAAATATCTCCATTTAAATTTAGAAAAAAACAGAAATGTTCAATTTTTTAAAAGTTTACTGAATTTAAACAGTAATAATCTCTCTCTTTCTTTCTCTCCCCCTCTCTCTCTCCTTCACCAAGTGTAAAAAGTTAGACAAACATGACAATCAAAAAGAAAAATAATAATAATAATAATTTGTCATTTTTATGGACAGTATTAGTGAAAAAAATACTTGAACATGTAGTTCCAATAACTGAGATTTTGGGGATTCTGTCGACTGACTAGAGTATAAAAAAAAAAAGATGTGTTTTTAAGCATAAATAAAAACTGAACAAATGTAACTGATAGACATTGTCTGATTAAATTTTAACAAACTGATTTAAATTAAAAAAATCTGATTTAAATCAATGCAATTAAAAAAATTGATTTAAATAAAAAAAATTGATTTAAATAAAAAAAAAAAAACAATTTAAATTTATAAAAATTGATGATGATTTTTTTGAAAAAAATCAACAACCCTGGTCTGCCCAAATGCCATACAGGGACAATCTCAACTTAAGTCTAAATGCAGTGAGTTGAAATGTTAAACTCTCCACAAAATTCTCAATACATAACGTAAAACAAGATAACTCTGAGGCAATGTTAATATTCTTAGCCAATCCACAGGGCTTCACATCTCTCAACATGTCAGGAAAGACTGTGATGTCTGGACACTGAGTTTGTGAATGTTAGCAGTTTCTGGCAGAGAGATCACCGGCTTCAGTGCCAGCTGTAAGCTCCTACCTTGCCTGGCTGTCTGCAGCTGTTGTCTCAGGGTGAAACTGTGTAACATCACAGCATCCTGGGGACAAAAGAAAACATCAGAGGCTGAGAGACTTTCAGTGACCTGTGGGCAGCAAAGTCAGCTGACCAACTGACACACTACACTGCTCATGCTTTTGTCAGAGGTTTGACATCCATAATTTCAATTGTTTCCAAATTATGTCACAATGCACCCTTTCTTTCTGCATTTATAAATGGACTACCGCTCATGCAGGTGATCCCTAAAGTCACCATATTGTCTTGTTTTTTTGTTTGTTTGTTTGTTTTTTTTATTTTGTTTTAGGTTGTGATCATTAACAAGATGATCAAGTTAATATCAAAGGCAGCTCTTAACTGACTTCGATGTCTATATTGAACACTTTCATGTACACATTAATCAGCGACAGTCCTCCTGTGTGTTCAAGTTCCTGCGCACTATGGCAGCCCGGTGTATTTACATTTTTCTGACCTCTGGTCGGCTGAAGTTCAGCGGCAGAGAAACAGCCACAGTCAATTTAATTTTCAAGCAATGTACCCTCGTGTTAAATTTCCATGCAGAATAAATCATTTATCTACTCTGTCTGTTATTATTATCAACTATTTTAATAATCAATGCAATATAAAATGAAGCAGAAATTGAGAGCGAGAGAGAGAGAAGGGAGAGAAAAAAATATTATAAGCTTTTGAAGAATAAAACAGTAAGAATAAACAAATTTCATTTTAATCTAATAAGTATCTGTTTGACTATGCATTCTTACTCAAAGCATATGATTTAGATTCCGACTCTACAGCTTGATCGATAGCTGATCCCATCTCAGTTCAAGATAGATCTTATTCACATTACAAGATTTTTTGGCGTTTTGCCAGTCATCCAAATCTAGATCTCATCCAGTATCAATGCCTGAATCCTAATTACACAATTTCGTAGAACAAGTTCAAAAGCCAGTAAACGAGACAGCGAGAGTGCAATAATAGCGATCGACGAGGCAGAAGGAACAGTCTTGTGCCGCTGACCAAAGCGCCGTAAAACATGCTATGGATCTGCCTCAAAACATGCAGTAACACACCCTATGTATCACGGAAACCTCATTTGATTCGTCAGTGAGGTTCCTTTCTATTATTAGATAACCAATGTCATTTTATCGACCAATGACAGCCCACTAAAAAAGGGGTGTTTTCTCAGTCAGTTTCTGTCGGTCTGAACGGTAACAGTGCTGTGGGCCGCATGATGGTTTCTGTCATTCTAAACCTTTGGCCACGATCTCGGCCGTGTCGATTTCTGTCAGTTTAAAGGGTTAATCATCTTCTGTACCAAAGTGTCCACTTCATTCTTTCTCCATTATACATAGTAAGTTGTAGTGCTTGTCTAGAGGATATTTACCCACTCTTGCCATATAGTAATATGTATAAATAACATCAGAACTTCAGGGGTCCATACTGGAAAGATCAAATTGATACCAGAAAGGTAATAATAATAATAGTAAAACATAAAAAACCTCATTGTTGAACAGCTATTTTCCTGTATTTATCATAGGCTTCATAAGAAAAGATTCACACACAGTGCAGTAGGACATAGCACATATGGAATGCTAAGATCTTGTGTCACATACAGATACTGAGTTAACATAAGCATTAAAAAAAACAAACACACAAACAAGTTTTGAAGTCAGTTATTCCAATCCTGTTAAAAAAGAAGTACAAAAAAAAAAAAAAAAGATTGCAAATTTCAGGGCACAGAAAATATGAGTTCTCAGTAACATGAACAATTATTACTACCGCACGAAAACGTACAGTCTACAGCCACACAAATTAATTTCAGAGCTTCTCCCCAATGAATTTCAGTGAATGACAAATCTTAATTTGGCTGAACATAAAAATTCCGATGAGTGTGATAATCTGAGATCCCTTGGCACATAGTACGTGACATACATCTCAACTCTTCACCAAACTTACCCATTCATCTTGGAGAGCTTTAAGTATAGCAGGGATACTGGTGGCTGACGGAGGTCGAGGTTTGACCAGTGTTGAAGCTGAAACCAAATAGAAAAAAAACAAAAAAACTTACAATATACACAAAGTCATTCTAAAAAAAAAAAAATGAAGACTATCAAACTGTATCACGTGAACTGAAGAAAGATTTACTTCAAAACAAAACATTACTTTTGAATTTATTTCAAACTATGTCTAGATCTATAAAGTTCAACTTATGAGTGAGTTTACAAACTAATAGTTAGCATAAGTCTAACAGCCTACTAGTACCAGGCACTCATCAAGGCTAACAACTGAAGCTAGCAAAATCAAAGACCAGATAACTGGGATGACATGTTGACTGATACATCATATTTTATTTCTTTCACTCGCATGACTTATTTTATAACCAATAACAGATTTCTCTTTATCAGCTGAACAAAAATTCAGCATGCCATGGCTAAAGCAGTTTTGACAAAACTAAGACAACAGGTCTCTGGAATTCCGTAGATCTAGAGTCAACCCGCCGGTTTCCGACCAATTAGGGCAGCTCCGAAAAAAAGTGCCGCGGTATTTCGGGCAATGGCGTCAGAGTCGTAAAATTTG
>JBCAUA010780596.1:0-14838 GCA_038406235.1 Peronia verruculata
AGATAGATAGATAGATAGATAGATAGATAGATAGATAGATAGATAGATAGATAGATAGATATGGATGGATGGATGGATGGATGGATGGATGGATGGAAAGACAGACAGACAGACACGGAAAAATAGGCATACAGGCAAGACTCTGAGTGCCTGGGCTCAAGGTGTGCGGTAGTGTTCACCTTTCAAGTAAGAGCTCGCCTGCCCTATCAAATAAGGTATAGAGACACACCAAGAATAAACCTCTACAGAGCTTGACACCTTAGTCTTTTGAGATTGGAGGACAAGAGACACTCCCAGAGAGACACAGAGAAGAGAGAGAGATAAAGAGAAAGAGAGAGATACACAGAGAGAGACAGAGACAGGAGAAAGAGAAAGACAGACAAGAAGACAAAGAGAAGAGAGAGAGAGAGATAGAGAGAAAGGGAAAGAGATATATACAGAAAGAGACACAGAGACTGAGAGATAAAGACAGAGATAGAGAGAAGGAAACAGGGCGAGGGGGAGAGATTCAGGGACAGAGAGATGTAGACAAAGAGAGGCACACAACAGGCCTATCTCGCTGGTGTTTTTAGTTCACCAGCTCTGCCTTGCTTACTGACCTCTGCAAAATAGGGGTCATTCGGGGGCAAGTAAAGCCTCACGTCCAGACCGACACCTCCGAAGTCAAGCTGTGCAGATACAAATAAAAAACATCAGTTAATAGAACAAACTGAAAGTATTGACATGAGAACGCATGAAAACGATATGGCATATTGACAACGTTAGCAACAAAAGAGCATATCGCCCAGGGCAAATGAGTCGGAAGTCGCCCCGGGCAACGAAGATAAACGGCTGTTTTTGGTCGTTTTTAACTACTTTCCAACTGAGATACTAAAATTTTTTATTATTTTTTTTCACAGAACGTCAATTTAACCTTTTTTTAATCTTAAACAAAAAGAAATATTTTGGTATCATAGTTGGAAAATAGTGAAAAACGGTAAAAAACAGCAGTGAATTGAACTCACCTGGCGCGACTTGCGACTCATTTGCCCTGGGCGCAATATTATTGAGCTCGCGAACTTACATTTTTGTGTGGTGTTTTTGTACAGCTGAGATAATCACCACGACAGGAGGTTGAAAACCTTATCAAAAACCGCAACCGTTAGCAACGGAGGTAAAAATAAACGATTTTATTATATGTATGTATTGTATGTATGTATCTGTTTACATATGACAGTGTTTGTTTGTTTTGTTTGTCGAGGATGGCACTCCATGGGAGACATCCCACCGATGGCGGGCTTACACCACCTGCAGGTGGGAGCAGAGGACCTACTTATAAACCCCGGGCCCCCACGGGGGAAAATATGACAGCGTAACAAGAGAACATGATCCTTTGTTCGTTGTTTACTTATCACATCCAACATTTTTTACACTAAATTGATATTTTCCTTTTTTTCCCTCACAGGAGGTTTTTAATTTATCTTATTTTTATCCTTTTGTCAAATTATGAATTTATTACATTATCATTGAAGATTTTAAAAAATACACACACACACAAAACAAAACAAAAAAAACCGCACACACACACCAAAAGAGAGAGAGAGAGAGAAAGAGAGAGAGAGAGAGAGATTGTAAAAAAATGTAAAATTAAAAAAACAATATATTATGCATAGCCTTTTTATAGATTGTTGAAGGTGATATAATGTATAAACATATCTGTAGCAAACAAATCACAGGCTGACCCATTAATGACAGATTAATTGACTGTCTTAAGGACAGATGTTTTAACAGGTTGACTGACTGACACACTGTCTGTCTGTCCTTGTAGCTGACAGACTGGCTGGCTGTCTGACTGACTGACTGACTGGCTGGCTGTCTGAGGGATGGACTGACTGTCTAATTTACGAACTGATTGACTAACAGACAGCCAGGTGACTGACTAAATGACTGATAGATTAATTATTGACTGGCTTGTCAGACAATTTATCTGATTAACTGATTGATTTACGGACAGACTAGTGGATTGATAGACTGACTGACTCACTGATTGACCGACCGACCGATCGACCGACTGACTGACGGGCTGACTGACTGGCTGACCGACCGACTGACTGACTGATTGATCGACTGACCGACCGACTGAGTGAGTGACTGACTGACTGAAGTTTTGCCCGTTGCGCCTGTAACTGCTCCTTTTACATCTTAGAAAGGCATTTTATTGACTTTGTTATGCGACATGCCTGCTACATTTTCATCATTATAGTGAAGACTTTGTTACCATAAACTGTGTAGAATTTATGACGCGACAAAATCTATTCCGAACAATTTATGCCTAGCGTCGGATCTTTGCAATTTGGCAACCTGAAACATTTTCAGGCAACCTGAACTTCCCAGGTTAGGAGCCCGGCTGGCTCCTTAGCCTGGCTTGCTAAATCTCAGGCCTGATATAGAGTAAAAATCAGTATTGGGGAATCCTTGCAACATAAGTGTGAACGGAATGATAACATCACGCTTTTCTTTCCACCCGTTTCGTTCGGTGACTGTGTGGCAAACTTAGCCTAGTGTGTAACACGAGAATCTCGAGCTCGACCTAGATCTCTACACAGTTGGTTGAAATAATAACATCTTACGATCTAGTGTGTAAATCTAGTCATATTGCTTTTATGAATGCAGATTAGTAAATTATATCAAATAGTATCATATAATCCACATTTAGCTCAGAAAACTGATGTAAAAAAGATCTAGATCTAGATTTAGAGAATGCCAGCGATCAGCAGACCTAGATCTAGATCTAAATGTAGCTCTGGATCTAGATCTATGTTCTGGATCTAGAGTCTAGGCCTATCTTGTCCATATTGCTTTTAAAGTCTGAAGACATGTTATATCCTTGGGATTTTATTATGTCTATAGTGACAGACATGTCATTGTTATTTCCTTGGAACTTTACTCTTATAAGTATTTTTTATATCTATGCTGATAGACATATTGCAGTCTTAGCACTTTCCCTCTACATATCTATGGTATGAGACAAATTATAGGCTTGGAACTTTATAAGTCTACAGTAATAGACATATTAAAGCTTTGGAGCTTTATCTCTAAAAGTCTATGGTACAGACTATTTTCATAGCCTTGGAACTTTACCTCTATGGGTCTATGGTAATAGACATATTAAAGCCTTGGAGCTTTACCTCTACAAGTCTATGGTACAGACATCATTGTAGGCTTGGAACTTTACCTCTAAAACTCTTTTGCTCCAGTTAGTTTGATCAGTCCTGATAGATATGCGGAAGAAGGCAGTGGTCCAGAACTTGATATGCACAGCCTTGAGGTCCTCCTGGAAGTTCATGGTGCTTGGATCTCGCCCTAGGAGGTACCAGCCCCCAAAAGGATTCAGAACTTGCCTTACAAATGGTGTACCTCTCAGCTCCATCTGATTGACGAACAACACATGGGAGTGATTGAGACATGTAAGTGAATGGGGCTTAGTTTGATCTGGGTGAAGGTTTAATAATTAACAAGAGTGATATGTCTCGCGGCCAGTCGAAATGAGACGTAAGTCGCTGGGCTAGATCCGACAAATCGAGCTCTGAATGTGACTACAGGGGTTAAATATCGATTTTTTTATTATTATTATTATTTTATTATTGCAGAAATCGAAAGTACATTCATTTCTGAACAAGACATTATCGGTCTAATCCTCGATTGATAAACATTTCTTTATTAAAATCATTTTTGTCAGGTAAGGTATGTAGGTTTATGCGTTCGGCCTTTTATTTAAACTTGGTTTTTCTTGGAAGTTCGGTCAGTGTTGGAAGGTCCCCCCCCCCCCCCCCTTGTCTCTTTAAGGTGCAATATGTCTGCCTCAAAGGGCATAAGCTTGCACATGATACTAAAAACCCCATATAGTGAAAATCGATGTACGTCTCATTTTGACTGGCTGCGAGTTATATTCGTGCTTAGTCAAGCACATTTTCCAGGGCATAGTAAAAGGTTTCTGTCAAAATGACCCCTGATGTTCAAACTAACAATTATAACAATGAATACGAAGACCCCCATAACAATAAAGTAAAGATAATAGACGACAAACATAGTCTGTTTTAGCCCTCACAAGTGCTTAAAGAAACTTCACTCCCACTTTCTGATAATGATTACACATGTCTCGAAGTTTGGTCTCTGATTACCTCTGATCTTTACTAGCTACCAATGTTTGTCTTCTTTGATGTTTAGTAAAGAATCTTACCACAACTGAACTCATGACATTTTTAGCATGGATGGCACATAGTGAGACTTGGCATTTCACGGAAGTGTATTTTAAAAAAGTGAAAAATACAAACAAACAAACAAACAAACCTGAGGATATATCAAGTAAAAAATACAATATGTAGGAGTGGTGAATACTTGATGATCACCAGCATTCTGAGGGATCGCTGGAAAGGTTAGTTCCTTTGATACTTCTTATGTTAATGAAATGGTCATTTTGACATTGGAACATTGCTGTAGATCTTGACTTACTGAATTGTTTGATATTTTCATGAACACCGACTATCTGACTCACGGCCAACCAAAATGAATTGTATGTATATTTTCAACCAAATTGCGTTAGACCATGGGCTAACTTAACCCTAACAGTGTCAGCAGAGGCTGTAGTAATGCCGATATTTCTATAATGACAGTTGTTCACGTTCAGAAATTGATGTTTCATATACTAAATGACTGTTCAAGACCGGCATAATCTTCCTGGAATGTAAATGCTTGAGTTTGTGAAACAAATCGGCCTCTTGACAGTCCTAGGATTAACTGTAGCTAGAGAAATATCAGTTTGAAGAGCTACAGTGTGATACCTCAGCACAAGCTGAAATCAGAAGAGCAACCAACAAAAATGAAGAGCCTAGTACTAAAGTGTATATATTCACCTCATAACATCTGAAATTGTTATAATCTGTGTATAAAAGCTCTTTATTGTTCCTATTTAAAGATGAATTTTCTGTCATTTTCGGCAAAATAAAAACATCGTTATCAGACCACCTCTTGCACATTCAACTCCCAATTTCTCTGTTTGATTCCGGCCACTTGTGACTCATTCTAGCTGGCCACGAGACACTTTGATTGGTACGGTCGTTGAGTGCGACTTTCTTCTCCGCTCGTTACTTACCTTATCAAAGTGATTAGTACAAGACTGCATGAAATCCTTCAGCTTCCTCTCATACGAGTGAACGGTGTTGACTGTCACTGGGTAGTCCAGCAGATACACCAGGTTCTCCGTGTTCTGAAGGAGGATCTTGTTGGGCGGAGTCACATCCTCCTGTAGATAGCGAAACAGCAAGTATTTAAGTATATTTTCCTTTTCTTCTAAGGCTCAGAGTTGACTTTGCGCTATGATTCCCACATTTTAGTTGTAATGTTAAATGTCGAGAAATAGTGGGATTGAAAACAATGAATGTGGTATTAAATAAAATAAATTTATTTAAAAAAAAACAAACTGTTAAACAGTCCCTGTCGCTTCTTGAATGGATGCTCTGTTGAATTATTTGACACTCAATAGTTCAAGATAAACTTAATTTGAAGATAATCAAGAAAAGGAGATGGAAACAAATTTTTTCCCACTCACATACTTTCATTGTCTGTGTAAATGGAATTTATCTAAGAGCAAACAAACAAAAAAAATCACTTTTTATATTAAAACTAGACAAATAGACAGACACTGAAACAGAGGGACAGACAGACAGAAAGATAGACATATTGATACACTGATAGAAGGTAGGCCTGTACATGATAAACGGTTATATCGGTCATGGACTCATGAACGATTAACCGGTTATGATGACTGAAGATAGGTTACGTTGTCGGTCATGATCGACCATGAATTGAGGTTAAAGTATTGATCAGTTAGCTACACCAGTGTCTTTGATCCCGGGAAAACGCCGTCCATCAGCGACACGTGTTAGTCCCAGTGCTACCCTTCTCGTACCCCTCCCCTTATATGATCCTTTTCTTTTTTCCCTCATTAAAAAGAACAAAAGGAAAATAAAACTGCGCTGAGTTTTACTTAGTATTTAACTCTAGCAATGCCAAAGGGCAATCGGCCGGAGTGTTACGTATTGTACTTTACATGTGAAATACGTTTTAGATAGCTGTATTGCAGTAAGAGGAACTTCGTTTCATACGTGTAATGCCAGTTAAATTTTGTGTCTACACTGTCATTTCTTGAATATAAATCAATACCACTGTGACAATGTTGCATTCTGGCTGTTTCTTGTGATTCTTCCATGGATTAAAACCATTTGAATGGTAGACGTCGGGGCGCCGGGCCCACACGTTGAATTGCCCCTTCGCCCAGTGCCGACCTCCATGCAAACATTTGACACCTGGTATGTTAGTTTACAAAATGCTTACAGTGAAATGATCGTCATTGTTTGTGATCTATTTAAAGTTTTTTATTTATGAGTATTATATGGTAATATTTGGAATTAAACTGCACTAGAATTCGACGCCCGATCGATCTGCAAAGTGAAACTTGTAAAATATTGAGTTTCACACCTCACGTGTTTCCTAATCTAAGTCCTCGGTCAAAGGTCATTTGAGCGAAACTCAGGCTGACTATGGGTGACGGGTTTTTGTAACAATAGACTAAGATCAAGGCCATAACCATAACTGCATAGACATGATAAGAGAAAATATTTAACCGATACAGTAATCGATCATAGACGTCATAGGAGTCGGTTTACCGTTAATCCTCGGTCACGAACATTGTCGGTCATGCACAGGCCTAGCAGAAGGCCGACTGACTAATTTACAAATTGATAGATATATAGATAGGCATACAGATAGACACTCAGACAGACAAACGGTTAGACAAACACACGGACAGATAGACAGGCAGGAAGACGGAAGGGGGGGGGGGGGCAAACAGACCGGAAGGCAAAGAGACAGCCTAAAAAGACAAGGACAGAAACAAGATTTAGTAACCCGTATTATAATAAACTAACCAGGAGAGGAGTTGACGGGTTTTCATCGGCATAGCCTCCACAAGCATAGGTGTAGAAGTCTGAACACGGGTCTATATCCTCGTTCATATCCACCTTCTGGTAGAAGGCGGCACGTAGACAGGGTGCCGTGGTGCAGTAGGTGCCTATTATACAATACAAAAATATAGGATATGTATTACAAGCACGCGTATATATATATTTATGTATATCAGAATGTTATAATGTAAATAGGTATACATAGAAAGTGGTATGCATAATGCAGATAGTTAGCAGATTACTTCTTCATCAGCAATTAAAAAGAAAGAAAGAATGAGAGAAAGAAAGAAAACTACAACACTGAAAGTAACAACAATAACACCGATAACAGCGATGATAATGGGAGCAGAATGACTGTGACACAACAACAACAATAACAACAACAGTAACAATTGTGAGAAAGACAACAACAATATCAGTTATGATAACAATTTTGAGACTGATAACACCAGAAACAACAATAATAACAACAGTAAAGATAACAATTGTGAAGATGACACAACAGCAACAATAGTGATGCTAATAGAAGTAAGAGTGGCAACACCAGTAACAAAAACAACAATAACAACAACAAAAATAATAGTCTTTGTCAGAATGACAGTAAAAATGATAAAACAACAACAACAATAACACCAACAATAATGATAGTACATGTAGTTGTAAGAATGACAGTAAAAGTGATATAACAACAACAACAACAACAATGATAGTCGTTGTAAGAATGACAGTTAAAGTGATATAACAACAACAACAACAACAACAGCAATGATAGTCGTTGTAAGAATGACAGTTAAAGTGATATAACAACAACAATTTGAGCAACAACAATGAAAGTCGTTGTAAGAATGACAGTTAAAGTGATATAACAACAACAACAGCAACAACAATGATAGTAGTTGTAAGACTAACAGTCAAAGTGGTATAACAACAATTGTCACTAACAATAGCGATGCTAACAGACTTGAGAATGAGAACAACAGTTACAAAAGGAACAACAACAACATCGACAGAATTAAAATTTGTGAGATTGGCGGTAAATGAATATATAAAAAAACGAAAAACACCGCAATACGCATCACAATGGTCGCACAAAACAAACAAACATACCAATAAACCAAAAAAGTGCGACGTAAAAAAAAAAAATGCAACATTAAAAAAAAAAAAAAGCAAAAAAAAAAGTAACAAAAGTACATTAGTACTGCAAATGTCAATAATTCCCGTAGAAAGCTAAAGATACTTCAAGGAATTTAATTCATACATCGATATATTTATAATATATGTATATATATATATATATACATATAATTAACAAAACATATGTAGAGAAGAATAATACATGTATGTCAAGTTCGTTTTGTAATAGGTAAACAACAGAAAAAGGCAAGAGTGTAATTAAAGTAGGTAGTTTAGTGTACAAAAAGACATCAATATCTGAGACAATATCTGAGGCATCAGCAGATGGTCGATCTCTTCATTCCAATGTAGACCCCTTTCTGATCTCTTTTTTTTGGGGGGGGGGGGGGTAAATTAAGGTCGTTTGTAACACTGCGATTTTCAGCCTTTCTTTCAGTACTCAAAAGCTTAATTAACCCTTACTTGATAAGATATTTATACGTGTATTACACATGTAATTAATGTAAATTATCAACAACAAAAAATCTGTGAAAATATGGTTAGAATTAAATAGAGCATAATAATATTTCACAGTCAAAAACTTCAAAGATGTGCATTTAACCCTTACTTGATAAGAAATGTATAAAAGTGTAGATAATGTGAATTATCAAAACCTGTGAAAATGTAGTTAGAATAGTTAGAATTAAATAGAGCACACATGTATTTCACAGCGAAAAATCTCAAAGATGTGATTTATTGACTGTCAGAGCTTGTCAAAGATGTGATTTATTGACTGTCAGAGCTTGTCAACCTTAGTAAAAAGTGAGAGGATTTACAGCTGCCAAGCAAAGCTGTGACTTGCCACATCGTCGTCACAAATCGAAATACATACCCGTTCTGGTGTCAACACGTGTACAAATGTAGGATGAGGTCAACAGAAACATTCAAAGCTAAAATCTTCTTGCACAGTGTTTTTGGCATGATATATGTAGAGAACGTCAACAGTGTGACTTAGCCCATAAAGAAAAAAAAAACTGTAATCGACTATAATAATATCCCAATAATGAAGTAAGATATTTACATGTATTATACAGCGAAATGTCTGGAAATTGTGAGGAAACCAAGACAAATCATTTAAAAACTAAAACCATTAGCACCATTTACTGAGAATGAGACAGGAGACCTGGCCAAAACGGTTCCATTGTCAGACAAAACTATAATGGATTTTATTAATGTGACAGATCAAGGTATTTACGAGTACATAGAGTATACGTACAAATACATTAACATTATTAGCCAACATGAAATACACATTTGAAAGCTTGTAAATTATCTAGGTTTGAAAGCGGGTTTGAAAGCCTATTAAGTTACATAATATATGCCAAATTACCTTTATACAACCGGGTTTGAAAGCCTATTAAGTCAATATATGCCACATTACCTTTAAAAATCCGGGTTTGAAAGCCTATTAAAACATATATGCCAAATTACCTTAACAAATCTGGGTTTGAAAGCCTATTAAGGCACATATATGCCAAATTACCTTAAGAAATCTGGGTTTGAAAGCCTATTAAGTCACATATATGCCAAATTATCTTAACAAATCTGAGTTTGAAAGCCTATTAAGTCACATATATGCCAAATTACCTTAACAAATCTGGATCTGAAAGCCTAGTCACATACATGACAAATTACCATTACACTTAATTTTGTTCATGTTTTGAACTCATAAGTTCTTCAATTTTTTTCATTTTTTCCCCCAACATGTCTCAGGATGGGAGATAGTTTCGTAGACTATCTGCCCCTCCCAAAAGAGGGACTAGCGTAAGGGGAGATCATTTTGACCAGCCGTATTACTTCCCTTTGCCAGACAAACGATGTGTTGAGCAAGCAGTGTAAAGAGGCAAAAGTCCTTTTACTTCTTGTCATTCGAAAGACTGATCGCTACAAAGTTTGATAAAAATAAAACAGAAGAAAACATTCTCTTTATATCATATTCTTGGGGAATGTTTCATGGTGTATGGTTCAATTCCTTTTTTGTCTGATAAAGGACAGTAATAGGACTGAGCACAACGATCTCTCATTAAGAAAATAGTGACTTAATGTTCAGAAATAGCGACGTCGAAGCGCAACACGGAGTCGAAAAGTGACGGGCGCTGACAATCGATGACAGATTATAACTAGCAAACGAATTTTGGCACAATGCAGTTAGTTTAGGTTTTCGTTAAGCGTTTCAGCTCTACACGAGGACTATTTCAGCTATCTTTTTTTTTTTTTTTTTGTTCATATTGCCCTGCTGGGCTATAGCAATGGTTGTCCCCCCCCCCCCCTTTTTTTTTAAAAGAAAATTTATAAAACCATATTTCCTCCCCACCGCCACCTACTTCATGGCAGCGGCACACATACGTTCGCATCCATCTAACTCCCAGCGAATTGTTGAGCCTTACGGGATGCTTCCTGTCCATACCATATCTTTGCATGTACTTGCAGGCTCAGGGGAAGAGAAAAGGAATTTGAAAATACATGTCGAGATTCTGATTCACCCTCTGAGCGGGTTGACATCGGGTCTTACGGATGTTCCTGCCCTTGTCCAGTTACATTTTTCAAATGATAAATCTAGCCTTAGGTCACAGTCAATCTTGGCCGAGCGAGTCGCGGAGGGAGAGGGATGGCTTTCCTCCCCGTACCGGGCCCACACTTGCCAGCCATGCTGACGTTCCCGTCCAGGCTCAGATAAGAAAATTCAATACGATAATACAATAGAAAAGGGTATTTAAAAAAAAACTCTGGCCTGTTACTGCTCACGCCGGGTACTAATGTTCATTCCTCATATATACTATAAGTAAAGATAATAAAGGTATGGGATACCCCCGGCCCAATTGGGATCTGGCACGTGAAACCAGGGACTACTGGTACTCCCCATCCCTAGTCCCCCCCCCCCCGTTCCCCCACCTCTCTCATGGGTCGCGGCTACGGCTCTGTCTGGTTTGGGCCGACTAAAAATGTTTTAACATTTTGCCTAGAATAGATTATTAAAACATAAAATTGACACCTATAGCGGGTATATGTATCATATAATGCTAGAAACACATTTGCAAAACACATTATCCGCAAACACAGGGCATAAAACTCCCATAAAATATCATATCAATACATCTCCAGATACACGGTACAATGTAAACACATTGTATAATTATATAAAATAGCATATATATGTACAATGACCTTTTTTTTTTTTTTAAATAAACGTTTGATACATGTCATTTGTGGTAATGCATATTGATACTATATATATATATATATAATTATATATAAATAATACATATAAAATTTATTTAATGTTAACATACAAGCGCTCGAGCCCGCGCACGCACACACATACACACATAAAAAGGCAAGGACCGCAAAGTTACTGAAATAAAAAACAGGTTCTAAATCTTTCACATTCCTCAAAATGATTCGACCCTGCGACGTGAGTTTTTCGCCGAGTTAGGCGGTCTGATTCTTGGCGAAAAACGCACGGTTTTCAGTTGTAAATATGTTTGGGGCAGTCATATAATGCTTCCACTGCAGTATAACGTTTGCTCAATGATCATGAGGGGTTTTGATAACAATCTGGAAAATGGAAATGAATTTTCTTGATTGCTTTAAATTATCTTGTTTAATAACTCTAATTGTATTCATCCGATTTGAGCATGGATTTCGAAATTTTAAAAAGCATTCCTTTCTCTTTGATAATAATTCAAATAAATGTATCGATAGTGATATTATTCTGCCGACAAAAGAACACAAAAGGCCTTTGCAATTATATGATTCATCGTTACATCCAACTGCATCTCTACGAGCGGTATTCGTGCTGGGCCGGGCGCATCAACTGAACTCCCTTCTTAAGATAGACACTACCGCATGGGTAAGCAGTTGAAATAGCAATTAAAATTACAAAAGGATAGGTGGTCTGATTCTCGGCGAAAAACTCACGTCGCAGGTTCGAATCATTTTAGGGAATGTGAAAGATTTAGGACCTGCTTTTTATTTCAGTAACTCTGCGGTCCCTGTCTTTTTGAGTAGGGCATTTCGACGTGTAGCTTCTGCCATAAGGGAGAATAAACCTAAGAAAGGAAAATGGTAAGGGGAGGGGGAAGGGAGGTAAGAGTGAGATTAGAGAGGGTGAGAAAATAGCATAGAGGAGTAAGAGAAAGACAGAGAAAGCAGAAAGAAAACAGGAGGAAGGAAATGAAATAGGAAAGGAAAGACAGACAGAAAAAAAAGAAAAAAAAAACAGAAAAGGAGAGAGAAAGAAAGAAATGCCGAAGAAGAAGAAAGGAAAGAAAATACATTAAGAAAAAAAAAAAACGAGAACAGCAAGAAAAAAGACAAAAAAAAAAAAAAAAAGAGAAAGAAAGAAAGAAATGTCAAAGGAAGAAAGAAAGAAAGAAAAATAGAATTTAAAAAAAAAAAAAAGACAGAAAGAAAGAAATGCAAGGCTTACCGTATCAATGCAGGCAGCTGCTGGCATGGATTAGTGGCGCAGACCTTATGGTGTGGTTAGTCTAGGGGTTTCCAACATTATTTTGCATTCGCGACCACTTACTCAAACGCTTGAAACCCTCCCGAGCCCGACTATCAGAAGAGTATTTACATGTGAAGGGTTTCGAGGCAAAATGAGACATATCCAATTCGTCGTTTAGAGAAAAATAACCGTTTGTTCCCCAGTAGTTAGTTATTCATCATTAAGAACTAGATTTTTCTGAAGACTTTCCGGAAGGATGAGTCGCGTTTAATGAAAAGGTAAAGTCCTTACCATATAGCACTATCATCGAGATAACCTCCATCCAGGAGGTTGAAAAACCAAGCCCTGAACCCGCGGATTATAATCCGGGGCAGGCATTTAACAGAGTATAGCACTATCTCCATGCCCACTTTTGACGGATTTGAAAATGGCATTTGGCGCGTTTTGCCCTGAAACCGTTCGTGTTATTTTCTGTAATTATGCTTGCAGATACACATACACATTCAAATAAGCAAGGTTACGCAAGCTCCTGTCACGGCATGGTGACCCACCAGTTGGAAACCCCTGGGTTAGTCATTTTTTCTATCAGGAAGTATAAAAGGAGGAAGAAAAGAGAGAGAGAAAGAAAAAGAACAAAATTATAATATAGAAAAAAAAGAAGGATAAAGAAAAAGAAAGAAAGAAAGACAGAGAGAGAGAGAGACAGAGAACTGCAGGGCTTACCAGTGCTCGGAGCCTCAGATGGACAAGAAGGGCAGTCCTTAGTGGTCTGATTAGACATCTCTACAGAAGGAAATGAATATCACAAAGGGAAAAAGAAAAAAAAAACACTGAGAGTGGGACAGAAAGAAAATGAATGAAAGAATGAAAAAGAGACCAAAAAAAAAAAAAAAGAAAGAAAAAAGAAAACTAATAAAGATGGAAAGAGAGAAAGAAAGAAAAAAGAATCAAAGAAAAAAACAGAGACAAAAATACAGAAGAAAAGAGAGAAAAACACAGAAAGATAGAAAGATGGATAGAAAGAGAAAAAAAAAGAAACAGAAAAAGAAAGAGAAAAAGAAAGAATGACAAGCAAACAGAAATGAAAAGAAAAAAGAAAAGAAACAAAGAATACAGAAAAAGAAAGAAATAATGAAAGAAGGAAAGAAAGAAAAAAGAAAGACAAGCAAAGACAGGAAAACTAACAGAAAGGCATGACAGAATGAAAGAGAGACAAAAAAGAAAAAAAAAACTAACAAAGACGGAAAGAAACAAAGGCAAAAAAAAAAAAAGAAAATCATAGAAAAAAAGAAAGAAAGAGAGAAAGAAAAGATTCAAAGAATAAATAAAAAAAGAAAAGACAAAGATAAAAAACAAAGATAAGCAAAGGCAGAAAAACAAACGGAAAGAAAGAAAGAAAGAAAGAAAGAAAGAAAGAAAGAAAAAAGAATGAAAGGAAGAAAGAAGAAAGAAAGAAAGAACAGGAAACGAGTAACAAAGAGAAAAAAAAAAGACAACCAGAAAAAGAAAAGATGAGCAGAGAATGAAAGAACACAGATAAGGGAAAGAAAGAAAGACAGACAGAGAGAGAGAGAGAGAAAGAAAAAACTGCAGTGCTTACCGGTGCTGGCCGACTGAGCTGGACAAGCAGGGCAGTCTTTATTGGACTCTACAGAGGAAATGAACATCATAAATGAAGAAAATAAATCAGAGAACATGGCTCAAAGAGAGTAAGACAGAATGAAAAGAAAAAAGAAAAGAAAGAACAAAACGAGAGAAAGAAGGAGAGAAAGAAAGCATGAAAGAGAGAAGAAAGTAAAAATGAGAGAAAGAACGATTGGAGGTGTCATAGAGAGAAGAAAAAAAAAGAAGAGAAAGAACGACAAAACGAATGAAAGAAACATTAAAACAGAGAGAAAGAATGAAAGACCACAAGGAAAAAGTGCAGGACTTACCACTACTGACGGGGCAGTCCTTGCTGTCACGGTCGCCCACCTCCACTGCCAGGACGATAGCCAGAATAATGACCATGAGCAGGGCTATCAGGGCTATAATTCCGAGCATTGCCTCTCGCTTCCTGAATGGCACACACAGAGATACATACAGTCATCACTGAGTCATTATCGTATGTGATAGACAGATAGATTGGTTGATAGATAGGCAGGCAGATAGATAGATAGATAGATAGATAGATAGATAGATAGATAGATAGATAGATAGATAGATAGATAGATA
>JBCAUA010780707.1:0-14837 GCA_038406235.1 Peronia verruculata
TCTATCTATCTATCTATCTATCTATCTATCTATCTATCTATCTATCTATCTATCTATCTATCTATCTATCTATCCCGTTTTCTTCTCTCTGTCTTTTTTCTGCTTTTCGCATAAAAGAATGAGATTATGATTCTTTCTTTTTTCCAGAAGGGTGCAATGGGAGAAGAGTGGGGACTGGAAAAGTGTGTGTGTGGGGGGAGGGGGGGGGTAGGGAAGTATAATTATATATATTTTTGTTTTTCTGCTGTCCCACATTTAAGCCAAGATTACCTCCCCCAAGATCTTGAAAGATTTATCAGACAACCTTTAAACCATTGCGTCTGTGTGTGTGTGTGCTTATGTATGTATGTTTGTTTACACTGACAGAAAGATAGACAAAGAGTGAAAGACAGAAAGAATGAAAAGAGAATGAATTAGAAAAAGAGAGAAAGAATAAGATAATAGTTATTTATTCACTTGCTTAGTTCTTCGTCCATCGTGGAGGACCAGAAATAATATTTTAGCCCTCATCAATTACATTTAATGTCAAATCTCTCTCTCTCTCTCTTTCTCTCTCTCTCTCTCTCTCTCGTTTTCCTTTTCTTCTCTCTGTCTTTCTTTTTTTTTTTTCGATTTTTTCTCCTTGTCACTGTATCTCCAGCCCTTAATCAATCTCTTTATTCTCTCTCTCTCTCTCTCTCTCTCTCTCTTGTTTTCCTTGTCCTCTTGTTTTTCTATTTCTTTCTTTTCGCTGTACCTCCTTCACATTGTCAAATTTCTTTTCTTCTCTCTCTCTCTCTCCTCTCTCTCTCTCTCTCTCTTGTTTTCCTTTTTTTTTTTTTTTTATTGTCTGTTTCTATCTGCTTTTCGCTATATCTCCTTCCCTTTGTCAAATTTCTTTTCTTCTCTCTCTCTCTCTCCTCTCTCTTTCTCCTCTCTCTTTCTTTCAGTTTTACCGTCTTTTCTCTAGATCTGATGCAAATTTCACTCTTATTTGCTAGACTATGTGAGACTTCAAAGCAAAACCCTTGTTGTTATTGGTCGTGGTGCTTTCATTTTGTGTTTGCTGAGATATGTTGGAGAAAATAAGACGGCATAAAATTACGACTTTCTCTAGTACAGTTTCGTGAGTTCTAGTTGATTCTAGGGTATAGTAAATATGGCCCAGTGAAGATTTCTTTTTCAGCAAGTGTGAATGAAACTTTAAAGCTCTTATTTCAAACGCTGAATTGCGCGAGGCCTTTCTGACCAGGGAGAGGGAGCCCGAGGGAAAGAGAGAAGTGAGCACAATGAGAATCATTCCGCTCGCTGCATAATCTCTTAAGTCTGGGAACAGAACAAAATCCTAAATCTAAACTGATTTTTTTTCCCCTGCAGTTAATAGAGGTTTGTACGAAATTGAGCCGTTCTTCATTGATTGTTGGTCTTCAAATTTGAACAGTTGCCCCAGTGCCGAGCAGATAAGGTGCTTTGTTAAAGAAGCTGTTTCCTCCCACATCCACCATTTTATTTCTCTTTCTGAGCCATACCGTGTAAGGAGTTGGCTGCATTACCCGACAGAGATAGATGTGTGGTCAATAGCACTGTCTGCCATCCAGCGTTTATCATTGCTCAATGTTGATGAAACGGACGACGGGGTCGATTTCGGCCAGCCATGCTGTGTTGAAAGCCACTGCATATTTCCTGCTCGAAGACGTCTCCGGTTAAGAGGAAATGATGGTCATCAAACTCAGATGGTTTGATGTGAATTGCTGTATTGTCTAGCTGGCCGCATTCACCCAGGCAAAGACGTCTAGACACCCAGCGATACAATTAAAATGATGTTGCATTTCACCATTCACTATCGACAATGTTATAATTTAGTGTCAACAGTTAGGAGGAATCAAAAAGGCCAAACATTAGGGTTCTATGTAATTGTAATATCAAGATACACAAAGAGCAATGCCAAGAAATACTGTGGCAAATAATGAAGAAAATTCCATCACCAGACTGTATTCAATTTCCTTTTCAAAACATTATAACTGTCCCTGAAATGTCTTAAGGCGAAAGGATTCTGCTCTTGGACAACAAATAATAGTTGACATTTACGCCACTGAATTTTCAGATATTTAAAAACGGAGAAGACAATTTGGCTATGCATTCTTACCCTGGCTATCGTATTCAGACAGACCAATTCTTCTACCCTCAGGGCAAAATGTTTTCAAAGAGCTGTCCTATGAACTGGTTAAACGAACAGCCCATTGCAGACTGGAGGATGTTGTATTTCCAAACATTCCTGATTGAAATTCCCAGACTGAAGCGGACGAATAATCCCTCTGCATCAGTCAGGGAATATTAATGTTTTGTCTTATATTTATGGCTTTTTTGTGTTCTTAAGAAGAGGAACAAAAATGATTGTTCATATGGAATATTTCTGGCAATCTGTTGCCCTCATTGAGAGCACTCTGCTCTTTGTTTCCCTCTGAAATGAAGAATGTTCAAAATGCATAATACGAGAAAAGGGTAACAGTTTATTTTTGGTGTCATTTCTCTTCAGTAAGCTATGCACTTACAAAAACCTATTGCTCTCATCTCTACGTCACTGAGGAATTGTTTGTTATAGCGCTTTCTGTGCTCTAGTTTTCAAAAGGGGAGATAAAATTCACGAGAATGAAAAAATGTGTTTAATCGAAACAAAATGTTAGGGGAATGAAGACCCATCGAATGAAAATTGAAACTTTGGGATTGGGCTCCTGCATTTCGGAACAGAAAACTTGAGAAAATTTCCAAACAAAGAAGACAGAAGAGCCAACCTATATTCCAGAGTGTTTGATGTAAGAGGCAGTAATAGTTTGTAGAGTGGGAATGCTATAATGTCTCGAGAGCTGGCTGAATGGAGGTCCTCGGTCCCTGGCCTTTGACGTATAAAGAGTGGCTACTGTTGGTGATGACTGTTATAGTGTATTCACAATTGTTTGTCTCTTTTGGTCTCTCTTGTGATTACGAACCATGGATTTACCTAATGATAAAGCAAAATAACTAGGATTTTTTTTTTTCCACAGTTCAAACAAGTGGAGGAATATATGGTGTACAGAAAATTGCCTCGTAGTCTACGACAGAGAATTACAGACTATTATGAGCATCGATACCAGGGGAAAATGTTTGATGAGGAGACAATTCTTTCAGAACTCAACGAGTGTCTTAAGCACGTGAGTAAACCATTTGTGGAGGTGTGATGTGCCCAGTGCCTTTGTGTTTTCGTATTATCCTTAAGTTACTTCAGGGCAATGACGTAAATTTCTTTATTTTCTTTAGTATTGATAAGTTGGGAGAATAGACATGAAGAGTTGGGAGTTTATATTCGACTAATCAAAAAACCTTGAAATCCCCGACGGAGTGTTTTTACCCCCTGCTAAAATTAGAACACTCAGTGAAGTTCCACCACGAGATCCGAGAACAGTTATGTCATCAGTTCCGTGCATTTTTTTTTTTTTAATTTTTTTCTATGTCAATGATAGTGAGCAGTTTGGATTGTTTGTACCTTCCTATCAAACTTATACGGGGCTTTCCAGCCGTTTGCTTGGTCGGAACAAATCTATTTGGGAACATTTTGTAAATCTTGGGTCAGACTATCTACTGTACAACATCGTGCATCAGCTTTGAAAAAATATTCCATTAATTTAACTTATGAACCCAGCACGATATTACATGTTCTCAGGACCTCGAATTTGTTAAATTCCCTGGAGGTCTTGCAGTTATTCTCACATCACCGATTCTGTTCAGTATTCTTTGGAATTTTACGAAATCTGAAGCCAAAAATGCTGAATACATTTCCTTTTTTTTTTTTTTTTGTAAGAAAAGTTGGTGTTTGCGGGAGAAAAAAAAGGGGGGGGGGCGGGGGTCTATGGTGTCCATCTAAGATACTACTAAGAGAAACAGTCACACTCTTCCCTTAATTTGAGTATAAGCTTAGTGTCTCTAGATCCATACCTTTTTGATATCCTTTAGATGGCTGCACGTTGTTAGATTATACATCTTGAATACCATATGATCAGTATTTAGATTAGTTTTCGACAATTAGCTTTCTTCTTCTAATACTGGCAATACTAAAGACTTTTATTGAATTCAGTTTACCAGTGGATCAAGTCTTATATATTGATGACTGTTGTAAAGTTAACAAATTTGCCCTCTCCCACATGTCACAATACTGCCCTGGATATTGACACATTGTTCCCTGCTCACACAAAACATGTCTGATTTTCTTATCATTACAGGAGGTTGTGAATCACAACTGTCGCTCTCTGGTCGCATCGGTTCCTTTCTTTACCAATGCTGACCCGGCCTTTGTCTCCGAGGTGGTCAGCAAGCTCAAATTTGAGGTGAGATTGACCTGTCAATCAACAATGGACATCGTGGGTGTTACTGTGCATGTGCGCAAGCCTTTCTATGCATTAGCCTGTTCGAGTAAGAAAATATGAGAAGCAGAGGTGCAGTGGTCACTGGTCAAATTCAGATTTGGAGAAAACCAGTTTTTGTATGTTTGCTTGCTTGTTTGTTTGTTGGTTGGTTACGTTGTCCGTGTTTTGATAGATATAGTATAATTGTTTATGACAAGAAAATTACTTGCACTCTTTTTTATGTGTTTCTAGGCGTTAAAACGCAAAGATGGTGTTAGTCATCCAGGAATATTGTACTCCATTCGTTGGGAATAAGAAGTTCATAACTGACGTATGTTCATGTTTTCCTTAGTAATTACTGTTGTCGAACGGAAACTGACATTGCTGGAGTATTTTAGTTTCTTTCAAATTACTATGTAACTTCCAGCGATGAATTAAAAAGAAAACTGTCCATCTTCGCTCATTAACATAGTGGCTTCTGGAGTAAGCCAATGTTCTAGGCAATCTTTGTCACCTATATGTGTTTTTACGATTTAAAAACATTGATGTGACAAGTGCATCCAGTAACTTCTCTATACCCATAACTACCCTGAAATATGAGAGAGGCATATTCTATAGGTACGCCCGTGTAACATAAATGTTATCAGGGAAGCTGAAGGTAATAATAGACCATGATGAATTGCATATGCTGTTTACATGTACACCATATGTGAATTTCATTTTCATGTAATAGCCAGCATATACACAATATTTTCTCATCATGTTACAGTCCATATGCATGCTTTATAACATGTATGTATGTATGGATGGATAGATGGATGGATGGATGGATGTCTTTTGTATTGATTACTGGATGGATGAATGAATGAATGAATGAATGAATGAATGAATGAATCCGTAGATGGATGAATCGATCGAGCGCTAACTCAATCTGTTGTTAGTTTCTGTGTGGATATTATATATGAAAAGGCACAGAGAACGGTGGGTATGTTAGTAGGAATTCCATTTTCAGCTGCAGTTTCAGTAATAGAGACAAAGTGCTGCGCATTAATCTTAACTATCATAGAAGTGTGTGACCAAAACATTGATGATGACAATGAAGGCAATACTTACCGATAATCCATCTATGTCTATTGCAGGTATACCAGCCAGGAGATTACATTATCAGAGAAGGAACCATGGGGACCAAGATGTATTTTATTCAGGAGGGCATTGTGGATATCATCACTTCAGATGGAGAAGTTGCCACCAGTCTTTCAGATGGATCTTATTTTGGAGGTGAGCTTTCAAAATAAATTCCAGATTGTTTCTCTGTATTTTCATCCATTTGGTTCGGGTTTGTGTGTGTGTGTGTGTGCGTTTCAGGTGTATCTTATTAATTCTGAGGCCAGGTTTTCAAGTGATTTTCAAATTGTTGTTATTTGTTTTCTGTTGTTTTCATTTTTTGTTTTGTTTATGTGTGTCTGTGTGTGTGTGTGATTTAATTTTGGTTCCCTTTCAATGCACCATTAGAACACATTCCACTTTTTCATTTCACATCTGTCTAACTGGCTGAAAATAAGCGTTACTTTTGGCCCTCTTTTGTGTCTTAAAGCGTCGAAAGAGTTAAAAACTATCATTTTTGGTCAGGCCTTTGGCGTCGGTTACACAAGATCATGAAAAGTTAATATCTAGTACTAATGAAAAAAATAAACGAATGCTGTCAGTTGACATTGCAAAACAACTATTGAGAAAAGAAAATGGGTAATCAAACGTTAAATCATAGCATTCTCGTTTCTTAGCTTCTGGGAATTGCTGACCGCGAGGTCCGTGCACATAGAAAGAAACCCATTGATCTCCTCGTTGTCAGCTGTGGATGGACCAAGTCTGAATCAGAGAACTTAATAGCTGGCTCCATTTAATACTTCGTTGTGTCCTCGAGAGGTTTCCACTTAGTATTTCTATCTCCAATGTTCATTATCTGTCAGCTCGGACAGAGGAAGTTATGGTCATATTATTGTAACCTATGTCAATGATTTTTGAGTGTTTCTTTTTATGCGTCAGTCCCCTGTTGCAGCACTACTGGTATTTCTTATGTGTTTTGTTTTGTTTTGTTTTGTTGTTATTGTTTTTTATCCCCATGAATTAAAAAAATATAGTATTACATCACCAACTAGTTTCCAAATAAAATTAAAACTTATTCTCTAAAGACACTGTGTCAGGGAAAAAAATCAGTACATATAATTTGCAGAAGGTGTTTACACTACCCTCTAGCCCGTATTGTCTGCAGTAAATGAGTCGGAAATACTTGATTAAACTGCCTATGTTGAAGTTATGCTTAGTGATGCGCTAATGAATATCGTTAGGCACACACCTGATCTTCAACGTTATCAATTTCGACAGATTGTCAAAGCACATTACTGATGAAAAATGATTTTGACTACAAGAAAATAAAATGCATTTTTTTTTTACTCCTTCTCCAGAAATTTGCTTACTAACCAACGCCAGGCGAGTAGCCAGTGTACGGGCAGAGACTTATGCATGTCTTTATTCCCTGGCAAAAGAACATTTCAACGGAGTGCTGGATCGCTACCCTGTGATGAGGCGTACCATGGAGAGCGTGGCCGCCGAGCGGTTGACCAAGATCGGCAAGAATCCGAGCATTGTCAGCAGTAGAGCTGATCTGGAGGAGGATCAGAAACTGGTCAACGAGATCGTCATGGAATCCACGCCCATTCCCACCAGCGCCAGCGAGGATGAGGACAGAGACTCGGACGACAGTTCCGACGGCAGTAAGCATAAGAAAAAGCCCTCGTTCAAATTTGACTTCTCTACTAAGCTCCACAAAATTGCGGAGGAAAAGAAACACAAGCATAAAGAGCACGGACGAGAAAAAGATCTCCTGGAGTTTGGTGAGGGTAACAAACATCATCGTGAACACACATGGGTCAAACTGCCCAAAGTTTATTCTGGATCCAATCTCTTTGGTCTTCGAGTGCCCTCCTTGCCAGAACGAAAGCGTTCGGGCAGTGTCGGCGACGCCTTTGGATTGGCCAGCACTCGTCTAACCCAGAGCCTGGACGAGGCCGACGAGGAAGAGTGCCGAGAACCGGACGATAAACGTCGAGCAAGTTTCTTGGGCGGTCGCATTTTAAAAGCATTCGAACTAAAAGATCTCAAGCATAAGCATCACAAAGATGAAAAGAAAACGCCATCGGGAGAAGGGAAAGGTTCACTGTCCACTGAATTAACGGAAGGTGCAGCGTCAGAGGAAAGTGCCAGTTTACTCACTACCTGTGAGCCCAAAGACACCAAAGACGCAATAATTACTGTTTCAGACTTCGATCCTCTAAAATCTGAAGCGACTCCAAAGAGTCCTACGAAAAGTGGTCTCAGGTCTTTAAAATCTTCCTTAAAATCCTCGAGGGCAGCCAGTTCCAATGAACCAGCAATGATTTCAGGAGTGGAATGCTCCGAGGTGGGCAGCAAAGATTCCTCCTCAGACGGAAAGAGCGATTCTTCAGCTAAGGGTGAGACCAAGCCCAGAGACCAACAGCCGCGAGTCGTTTTCTTCACAGACCCTATCGTGCAGGCCTACGGCAAGAGCAAAAGCAATACCAGTTGACGTTTCAGGGAACTGAGAGATTTAATACAAACACCTAATGTTTTACTTTCATTCTGTGTTATGTGATATAGAAAAAAGCCAACGGCGCTGTAGCACTATCAGAACAGATTATCAGCCTGGTGAAAGCTGTGATAGTTTAGCGCACCATTGTTTTTGTCTTGTTTTCTTTTGTTTGTAGTTTTTCCCAAACCCAAAGTCCCTAGTAGTTTACGCGGTGATTTACCCAAATTCAGCATAAAATTCTGACAAACAGACATCATACCTTGCATGCCTGTTCATTACGTGGGGGTTCCCATAAAAATGATCCATAGCATTTAAGAATATTTTTTCCAATTACGTAATTAGATTCACTCATCAGTGCAGTGTTCTGGAGATTGTAGTAAAGATGTTTCCTCCATTCTATGAGAATCGTACAGCCTGGTGCATGCACCATTGACTAGCTTAGGGAGTCTTTTTGCAGTGATCTGAAAAATGTCAGTATGTCACAAACAGTCTCGGTCATTTGCTTTTTGATCAAACAGTTTTGCTCACCAAAAACAAACTTTAGCCTTGTTCAGGTGTTTATGTATTCATAAAAGATGGATGCCCATCGTCGATCTCACAGCAAAAACTAATCAAATGTTATTTCCTCGACTTTCGAGATCATCTTACATTGGGCAATGAACAACCAGATGAAAACTTGAAGGACACACAATGCTTTATAGGAAGATTGTATCATGAGGCTTAATTTTGCTAATTATGATTTGTTATTCCCATTTGCCATCACTGACTTAGTATTGCCCGAGGGACAGGCATGTAAGTGAGGTATGAAAGGAGCACGAAGGAGTACTTCAGGATTATTATAGAGAACTTAAGATGTTCATAAATGGCTTTCACAGTCTGAACAATGACTTCAAACCCTTCATTTCAATGAGGGAGAATAAACAAAAATAAGACTCTTGTGGCAAACATGCAACATTAAGACAGTTCATGTTGTTTAGATCTAAAATTACGATGACCTATCGTGTTACCTCCCACGGGCCTAGAGATGCAAATAGTGCTAACTTTTATATTCATTTCTCGTAACGGAGAAAGGTATTACTAGTGTAGTGTTGCAATCATTGTCTTGCAGTAATGAAATGCTCCCGAGGTCTGTACGAGTGCGATAACTTTGTATTGTACACAGTGTCTACCAGCAGAGTAATTTCTAAGACCCGCTTACCTGTAACGTATATCCAATTGTAGTGCATACATATGTTTAATTGATTGTTCAGTTTTTATTTTCTGACACTGTTTGACCAGAGGAAAGTGAAAATACTGATTGTTATGGAGAACATGAATAGCATTGTCCAGTCACCAAACAGGTTAGACGTGAGTCCCGTTGTTCTGACCAACCTTTGACTGGATACCAGCATTTGTTACCTAATTACCTGGTTCTGTGTGATTTATCTTCAAGGATGAACTTGGGTGAACATTTTTCTGTTATATCCCAGGTCACATGTTAGAGTTCCATAGCTAAAAACAAACACATTCATAAATGTCTGCCACACAGGACGAAAGCCTTGTTATTTGCTCATTCTTGAGTGCAATATCAGATACGTGCAATAAATTTACAATGGGTCTAGCTTCAAACTATTCTATATTTTATTCAACATACATATTGATACCAGTGTTTATGACCAAAAGAGTGTACTTAATCATCTTAATTTGAATGAGGCCACCATTTCCAAGCCAGGTGGTGTGTTATTACTGAATTAATTTTAGACTATTTAAGGAAACAAAGCTTGACTATTGCTTTTATTATTATTATTATTATTATTATTATGGGCATCATGCATGAGATATTTGCTAATAGATAACGTTGTAGCAGGATTGTCATTGGCTTGATGACAACTTAATGTATTCCGAACCTCGAAGAACCAGGCGTTTCATCTGTTCTTCCGAACCTTGAGAACAAAAGAGAAATACACATTCATTTTGTGAAGAACTGAAAGGCGAATGGGATTTTCAATATCATTTTTCTCACAGATCATTTCTAATGCCTGTGTTTGAGTTGCTTGCTATTTGATAAAGTATGCCCATCACAGAAATCGCACAGCATCTGTTCGAGAAGCTCTATCAGGCACTGATGTGGCACTTTTCTCGATTTCGTCACTGATAGATTGTCCATGATGAGGTTAACTGGTGGGCGTCGATCGCTCATCGTGAGCTCTAGGTGTGAACAGCGGATATCAGCAGCACTAGGGCACCACGAGTAAATTGCCATTTTGTGATGAACTAGAGAAAAAGTGATTGCACCAAGATAGCTTAAGGGAAGCTTTTTCTCTCTATTTCTTTCTATTCTTTCACTTTCAATCTTCTCTTTTTTTTCTCTCTCTCTCTCTTTCTGTCTTTCTCTCTGCTTCCTCTCTTTGCCTTGCTCTTTTTCTTTTCCTTCCTTGTGTTCCTTCCTCTTACCATGTTGTTGTTGCTGTTGTTTTCCTATTCCGATCCTTTCATCTGTTTATTTTGGTCAATCTTTCTCCCTCACTTTGAGGATCTCTTTAATTGCTCCTGTAATTTGTGTTCTGGTTCTTTATTTTCTTTGTCTCTGTATCCTATTTTCTAACCTTCTTCCTCCTTCCTCTCTCTCCCTCTTTCTCTCTCTCTCTCTCTCTCTCTCTTTTTTTTTCTCTCATACTAGTTATTGTCTTCCTGTCTGTGTTTGTCAAACTCCAGATTCATTTATGTTTCAAAGCTCCTCTCGTGCTTTTACGTATCATATTGTTAAAATTGTCAATATTTTGAATCATAGACCAGGGCAAACACTAGTGGGATTTACTTGTATTTGTCGACAGTCAAAATTTTCAAACATTTCAGTGCAAACCGTGGGGAAGAAGAGTTCTGCGCTGCCGTCATTACCAGTTGCGTGTGTTTCTCTAGTTGACCCTTTCTTATCCATTGTACACACTGAATTGTGCATATAAATAGATCACCCTAGTCTCTATGCATTCTCATTGATGTGTTGACATAATGATTGCTAATCGTTCTTTCCCGTTTATCTTATCAGTTCTACATTGATACATTGTTATGTATTCTCATCAGCTGTTGGCTCACTCTAGGACCAAGGTGATCAGTAATGTTCAGACCGCTTGTCCCCGTGATTGTAATCGAGCATATGACCTAAATTTTAATCACTTAACTGTTTTTGAGGCAGACAGATGTATGTACAAATCCCTTTGAGACCGAATCTTTCATAAGCTAAACAGGAGCTGTTGTCCAGAGGTATTTTTCCTGACTGCATTTGGTCTATGCATTTAAATTTACTAGAAGTTAGATTATACTTATATCACGTATTACATAATATAACTACAAAGATGTTTTTCTGTTCTCTTTAGACTACAGGAGTTTTCATTTTTAGGTCCACTGGATGCTGCATTAGTTTAGATCTTAGATTGTAATGGCTACAATACAATCTGCAAAATTTATAAATCAGTTGATAGTGGTCAACAATTCAAACCAAAGAAAAGACAACAGTAGGCTAAGGAAAACGTGACATAAAGCAAAAAAGGGCTTATATCGCTATGGTAGATTTGATCTGGCAAAATCATCTTGTCATCAAACCGTATGATAACCCAGTCTGGGCAGGTTTTCAGGAACTTAATTTGGCATGTAAAGTGTGGCCACTATAAATTGTGTTTAGCTTTCTTACTTAAAAATAAAAAGGTACAATTCATCTGTTTCTGTTTGACAGACTCGAGCCTGTTTCCCTGTATTTTTTTGTCTTCAGTTCCACCTAATTTTGACCACCTTACATAGGATAATCCACAACTGATGTATGCAAAATATTCACGACACATTGTATAAAAACATCCCATCCTTTGTATACAAGCCATGCTCACACTATATTTTTATGCCATGATTGACTGCGATAACTTTTGTTATTTACAGAAAATTAACTGATACATTGGTTTTATTTAATGAAACAGAGTAAATAATTACACTTACGCGCCAAACTGTTATATAAGTTATTCTCACAAATCCAGCCAGTGCATTCAAATCTGGGAATTGATTTATCACATGTTTCTTGGCTAAGCATATTCGTCTTCATCAAAATTATCCTAAAAGAATTAAAAATTTAAACAGTGTTCTTCAAACTTCAGTATATAACTGTAACAATTTACAAAACAATAGTGTCTCATACCTGTAAAAAAGAGACACAAATGTGTGTATATAAAAGTACCATATCCAGATGAAAACTGGTGAAGGAGTCGCAGCAGACATTTGTTTCTGTCACTAGTTGATTTGCTCATGTATAATATATCTCGGTTTGATGAATGAATTCCCGCTATGATTTCGACTGTTTTTCTTACAGCATCCATCCCACCAACCTCTCTACCCCTCCCTGCCCCCCCCCCTACCATTGCCAGTGTAACCGCCTTTTCAGTTTTGATTTGTAACTTCATCACCTACTGTTTTGTGATACTATTCCAGATCAGATTTATTCGAGTGAATGGCGTAGGTAAAAATACAACCTGAGTCGGCTTTAACAGCGTTTCATGTATGTTTTGTCAAACATCCTTTGTGGCGACCACGTCTCACGTCAGCTTATATCATCCCTGCCATCGTCTCTCTCCCACTGTGGCTCTCAATGCCAACACTTTGGTCATTTGCCAACACTTGTGTCGATGTTAATTTCTTGTCTACAATAATTCTGAAGTGTATTCAGCAGCCATTCATCTTTTATCATTGTAGTCGCTCGCTGTACTGCTCTGGCAGATTACAATCTTTGTACGGCCAGCATTTAATCGACTTTTATTCCGTTCCTCTGCTTACCAGTGTCTTTGTCAGAGTATTCAATCGATTCATCCAAACCTTATTTTGTTCATCCATCAGTTCATCAGCTCATCCTCTCATCGAGTCACTTATTCATCAAGCCATCCATATAAGCATAAAGTCACTGTTCATTGAATATGCAGTTTCATCTGCCTAATCATTCACAAATTCATTATTCATCCAGCGTAGATGATATATTTTACGTATGTATCCAATCGTATAATTATAAGTTGTCTGTCTATCCTCCATCGTTTGCCCACATCTTTATCCACTGATCTTATTTCCCTGCCTCCATATTTCCAACATCTTTTTCCAGTTATTTTTAGATCACTCACCATGTCCAAGTATCCATCCACTCCAGTGCACATTTGACAGAAATCATGAAATGTAGCCTAAATGTCAATATTCAGATTTTTTTCTCTCTCTCTTCTTGGACAGAGAGAAGCAAGAATATAAAGCGGGGAATTTTTTTCTCAATGTTGGCATTGCATAACTGTTTGTTCTCTCTAACTAAGATTCATCTACAGAGCAAGAAGAAAAAAAAAAAAAAGAATTGTCAATCTCATTAGGCTTTGGGAATAGAATAAAAAAAAAAAAAGAATCAACTGGTGAACATAGTAATATGAAAAAGAACAACAGCAAGAAAAACAACAAAAAGAATCAATGTCGTTAGGCATTCAAAATTAGAAAAGAGACCTTACCAGCTGAGAAGCAGAAGAGAAAATCTGATCGACCATATGAATCAGTTTGTGAATCATCGACAAGAGACGGCAAGTCACGAATTAAAAAAATAAATAAATAACTGAAGGGAAGAAAGAACCAGAAAAATCACAATGAAGGAAGAAACGAAAAGCGTGTTACTATCTTTGTCCTGATCCCTCTGTGCTTCAGCATAATCACCTTGATTGCTCTGCATTCATCCAAAGGCACCATTTTTGCATGTTGGTTATCATAGTCCCCCCCCCCCCCTCCAGAATGTCAATATTTGCAAAGCTTTCTAATGTCATCGCCCGATAAATCATTGTTCTCTTTTTCTTTGTTGTTTTTATCATATCTGGTAGAGAGAAAGCCAATCGCTAACAGACATAGCAGTGCCAACTAAAATAGAAACAATCATTACCATTTAGCTGTGATTCTTATTATTAAGAGTAGATCTTTATGAAGAATTTGATCATCATCATTATCATCATACCCAGCATCAACATTATTGTCATCATCATTATCACAACCTTCATCGTCATTTTTCACCCTCAGCGCCGACTGTTATCGTCAAACTTCTGTTTGTTCTGTGTATAGCTGTTAAGCCGTAGATTCTAAAGGGGAAAATATTATTTTCATGAAATGCAACGAAAAAAAAAAAAAGAATTAAACGAACCAACTTGAGTCGCTTGTTTTTTGTTTGTGTTCATCTCGGTTGTTATGCATGATTTTTTGTACAATAATTGTGAGAGCCGGACTATTTTGCACCAGTTTCACACTTGACATCTTTAAAACGCAATCGCAAATATGAAGCTGATATGAAGTGATTCTATTCAACGAAGTAACACACAAAGAGAACTTAACTATACAATTGGCAAAAGAAATGAAATGTAAAGAGGAACGACTATTCCCTGAATCCATATGAAAAGAAAATGTAAAATATAGATCAAATACGGTTGTAACCGTGAGAGTCTGACATATTTTACAACAGCATGAACTTTTTATCTTTGAAACACAGTTATGAAGCTGGCATGAAGTGAATCTATACAATAAGGTAAAACATAAAGAGGAGCTGGCTAGAAAATTGATCCAAGTGAGTAACAAAAAAGTGACTGTTCTATGAATCCATATAAAATATTAAGTAAGATAGAAAAAGATGTTGACCATGTTGCTCTATGATATCCCAGAAATAACTCTTGACAGACTTCAAAAGATCCAAAACAAAGCTGCTAGACTGGCAACATTAACAAAGACCTCTTACCATATCCAACCTATTCTTAAACAACTACATTGGTTGCCAGTCAGGCGGCGAATTATTTTTAAAATTCTACTTATGACCTTTAAGTGTTTAAACAACTCTGCACCATCCTACTTATCAGAGCTTC